>OZ001257.1:43007648-43185363 GCA_963924015.1 Macrophya annulata | reverse complement strand
TTTTTTTTTTTTTTTGTTTTTTTAATTATTTTGAATCTTTTAACAAAATTTAATACCGTTAATATGTGTAGGCGAGCTATATTATACTTTATCCTATAACCACGATCAGAATAATTGAATTGCGATATATTTAGGTATATAACCGAAAAAGAACATTTTATCTTGTGAGAAATATCAGAAATTTTTTTTTTTTTTTTATCCTCTCGTGAGAAATAAAAGTTATTTTTTGGGTTTCGTATACGTATTTTTTTCCTTGGCACTTGTCGGTCTATATAAAGAGGCAAGGAAAGGGTGAAGGGCGTCGGGACGCCCACCTATTTATATACATGTTCATATTTATGTATACACAGTTTTACGTGTGTCGCGGGACGGTCTACGGTCCGCACTCCGTGTCAGGGGGTTGTATTAGGGTGGTAGACGGTGAAGGGGTGATGGGGGGGAGGGGGTGGCTAAAATATTTTCATAATGTTCGCTTAGGTTGACGTAACTGGCGATGCGGGCAATTTCCCTAAAAGCTACTTCACTTTGAAATACGCCTGCCATTTTCTTGGGATGAAAAACAAAACACTATCTATGCTAATGGCGGCCATGGTTGCATACGCCGAAGCCATACGTATGTACATACATACATACCTACATATGTATTACACGTACACCTATGTATTATAATAAATACGAGTACATATACACATACGTTATATATGTATATATATATATATACATGTATATGTTTAAAAATGTCGCTCTTTCGCAAATGGTCGGCGAAAGATTTGCCCCCGATTTTTTTTTTTTTTTTTTTTTTTACTTTTATTTTTTCATACCATTTTTTTTTTGTCTTCTGTTTCGGTTACAAAATAAAAAATAAAAAATTTCAACGTTTTATTTCAGACCGGAAATATCATCCACCTCTCGCACGCGGTTAAGTTATTTCTCTATGGCAATACCACCATCTCTTGCACACGTTTGCGGGGGACCCCCTTCTGGTTTATACTGTTATGCATTCAAACTTTCCATCTTACTCGTCTTCGCACTTTTCTGCGGAGGTATACCCCTTCTTCTTCTTCTTCTTCTTGTTATACTTATTATTATTATTATTATTATTATTTTCTGAGGACAGTTCTTTCCTTGTAGATATATATATATGTATAACCAACATTGAAAAGTTTTTTTAACCGTCAAGTTCTAAGTGGTAAGTGGTTAAAGTTGTAAGCTTAATCTTGCTCTTAATCTACAATATTCACCAACGTCTATATCCCATCCCTAATACATATCATACCTTTCAAAGATTATTATATCTCCTGTTTTTTAACCATTTCATTTCTTATTCGTTCCTGAAGGGGTTCATTATCATGTTCGAGATATACTTAATCATTCCCAATTATATAATCGTTCTAGTATCACTCACTCACTTTCACTACGCAGGCAAAACGATGATATAAAAATGTAGAAAGTGAAAATGGTGCCTCTATCTTCATACCTATAACATCCTCCCTTTTCTTACGATGAGAGAATATCGCTCTCTTCAAGATGGATACCTTATTTCAATGCGCATTTCATTTCTTCATAAGAGCTGAGAGATCTTGAAACGTCGTGCTATGCTTTCCGTCTATTAGCAATTTAAATTCAACGCTCAAAAGCAAACACCGTGTCTTCGGCCTTTAGTCAAGTTCAACAACGCCAATTTACTAGTCACTCTAAAAAGATCGAAATCTCAACTCGACTCGAAGCAGCGAGATAATTTGAAAAATAAAACGCATTCTTTTCAAAATCATTTAAAAAAAAAAATAAAAAAGGCCAAAATCTACGTTCTTTAATTATTTATTGAAAATTTCCGGGCTTCTGAAACGGAAAATCGTGATTCCTTCTATCCAATTAATTAACAAAAGTGAAAAATTAACGACACCTCGATGATTCCATGCGGTGTGATTACATGTGTACCTATTGAATATCCGGGCGTATATATATGCTACCCGTTACACATGTGTAAGCAATAAAATTGAATAACGTGAGCCAACAATTTAACGCGACGATCCCCCCGTGGTAGCAGCCAAACGATTATTGCTTCATTGTTTCGATACAAAGCAACGCTAAAGCTCTATATGTCCCCTCAGCAGTAACTTCCCCATCTCCATCCCTCGCCCTCACCCTACGGGACCGCAATCTTCGGAGCGCGTATCTCGGCTAACGACATGATTATTGCGGACCCGGGATAACATTAAATCGATTCTAATCAGTAGATGAAAGCGTCATTCTCTTACGAGAGAAAAAATCATCCTTCTGGAAGTTGAAACGGAAATCTATAATCAAAGATTTATTTTTACCTGCCTATATATAAGTTTCTGAATAATAAAAAATATGAATTATATATTCGGAAATTCGTCAATATCCAGATTATCCATTTCACCATTTTATCAAACAAGGGTGCAACGATAGTTAAATCGATTTTATTATAAAAGCGACAACCAAATGGTATTAGATCGAAATAATTATGATAATAATTGTTAAGTTTTATAGCAATTAAATTAATTTCGAAATTTTTTACCTTCAGACATAAATTGGAGTTCCAAAATTTCATGAATATATAAGCTGTGAGATATGTGACTTGACGTGTGATAACTATACTATAAAACAGTCTGTAATGGTGCGATATAACGTGTCGACCTTTCGGTGATACGAATCGTACACAATGTATCCGCTCGTGGATACATTAATCAACCCAATTAATTACGAAATGCCTGAGTAAGTTACGTGAACTTTAGCAGGCTCCGTTCTGCGGTTAAGAGCTCGATATATCATGGCCTCCCGCCTGCCGGACCACTTCAAGTTCCGAACATTTGTAAGTAATTGATCGCTAGGATTAGCTCTCACCAGCCTACGATTTCATCTGTCTTATTTTATCCCTATAGTATGGATACCCGTTCTTGCTGTTGTTGTTGTTGCTGTTGTTATAGGTAGGTAGGTTTATATACATATATACATACGTTAAATACATAACTGGCCGCTTCTTATCCCCCCTAGGCTAAAATCTACATCGTTTAGTTAATCGCCCCCGCATCCACAACTCATACGACTACAGGTCTTCTCTCATCGGACATTATAGCTACCCAAATTTGGTAATCACTTGGTACACGCGATCATGCAGACCGTAATTTTGAGAAACAATAAAAATAAAAAAAAAAAAAACAAGCCGAAAAAACAGTTTTCCGAAGTACTTTTCATCAAAAGGAAAAAAAAAAGGATGGGTTTGTCAGGGGAAGAAAAAGTATAAAAAAGTAATGAAAAATCGAAAAAAAAAGATCAAAGTTGAAAATTTCACATAATAAAAATGCCCTATATATTGACAAACAACAATTTCATACAGTGCGTTTAATCCCAATTCGATCTGGGTACAGTTACAATTTCTTCTTGTCATTGGCAAGGATCGTCTTATGGATTGACAAACAACAATTTTATACAGTGCATTCATTCTAATTCGATCTGGGTATATTTACAATTTTTGTGGTGTCATTGGCAAGGAATGCCCTATATATATGAAATTCTCAACTCGGGAGAATATATTCTTTCATTGAGAAAGGTAATACAGAGTAAAAAGTATAGGTTTGTCAGTAAGACAGCGAAAATCGATTCATTTCCGGTAGAACCGGAAGTTCAAATTAAACAACACATGGCAATTTTTCATGCCCATCATTTGGTTGTAAAGTCCTGTGAATTTCAGATTTTTTCATCGAGCCGTTACCGAGATCTCCGCGCGAGTTTGTCGAACAGGCCGACAGACAGACCGACATCTTTCTAAAAACCTGTTTCTTCGGATTCTAGAGGGTCGAAAACGTGAAGATTCGTTGAAATGAGCAAAAGTCACTTTTCGACCAGAACCAATACTTTTCTTATATCACCGTAGGTGATGAAAAGAATAAAAACCTAACTAAATCTTGCAGATGATTAAAATTATGAATTATAGGTAAGCAAAGGAGGTATGAAAGGGAGGAAAAAATTCTAATAGGAAAAAAAAGAGCTTTAAGCTATAAGTCCCGATATAGACCTACAACCCTATATACAACGAGTGGAATTGTATATCAGATAACCTGCGGTAGTAGAAAACAGATATGTGTGTAATATCAGTCAAACATTCCGGCAGAAAGGTTATTGCGTTAATGGTATATCCCAGCCCTTGCTGATCGTGGATGTTTGAATTATGAACATTCTTTAAATTCATATTGTTTAATACAAACGGTATACCTTATATTATGACATGGTTAAATTCTTCAACGTTATGATTGTTAGAAAAATTTCGTATGCATATTCACAGCATTCGTTAAACTTTTAAATAACAAAGTTTTCAAGTATCTTATAGTGTATGTATGTTGTACATATTATGTGTATAATAGAAATACTGAAAAGGTTCAACAGTCCGCGACGGTTTCGTCTCAAGTTATTCTCATATATTTTTACACCCCGTCTTTCATTATTGTTATTTCCACTATACATATATATTAACAACAGAAAAGTTATTCTTGAAAAAAATAACTAGTTTAAAGAGTTGAGAAACCATCGTTTATACTAATTTTCGCATGTAGTTACTTACCATGGTCTTAAAAAAAATTTTCGACAAATCCACTTCGCATAATAAACACCCTAAATTTCCTTGCACGGAACACTTTTTCGAAAAATTTTATCAATCTATTTATTAATTTACAAAGGCTAGAACTTTTCTCCACCAAATCGATCTACGTGACGAATTGTTTATGGGAATTATGATATCATGGTACCATCGCTTACCCTCGAATCTCATCATTTCCTATGGTGTAGAGGATAAGCCGAAAAGCTCTTTGGAATAGGTTTATCGAAAATGTGTAGTAAGCTCCTCGTTTTTTTCATGGAATCATTCTGATCCCTAAGGATTATTTATTATTATTAATTTTCGGTTTATTTTTCTTTTTTGTATTTTTTTTTTTTTTTTTTCTTTTTGTGGTCTTGCGTTTAAGTATGATATGTAGAATGGTATTTTTGCCTCGATTCAACCCTCCAGGTTAATTGGAAAACTTTTCCTTTTTTTGTTTTTTTTTTTTTTTCCTACTTTTTTCCTTGTTTTTTTATTTTATTTTTTTATTTTTATTCATTTTTTTTTTTCAACGCTGTATATAATTCACGAACACTGGGGAGACGACATATAAAGTAAGGGTACACTGAAGGGTGAATAAGAATTTAAAAAAAAAATAAAAAATACCGCCCCAAGTACTCAAAACGAGACCAAAAGGTGTCACGAATCGCCACGAATCTCCCAGAATTTCGTTTGATGAATTTATCATATTTCGGGTTGAAAAACAACCAACCTCTTCGCTATTCTCTTCAGTTCACTAATGCAAGAGGGTTGGTTCGTCGGTGTTCCCCTCAAGCCAGTTAAGAAACGATCCTTAACACAAGAATAATAAAGAAAAGAATTTCCTGAATACAAATTTTCAATAATATTTTAAGGCTGTGAATAATTTTTTTTTTTTTTTTTTTTTTTCTCTTTCTTTCTTTCATTCGACTATACCTCTATACCGCTGACAAATATTATTATACACATTTTATACACTGCATAATCATTCTTATACCCTCCAGTACCCCCCCCCCCCCCCTCCCCCCCCCCGTTCATTTCATTTGAAAAATGATTCACGGTCTTTGATCTTTAGGATTAAAAAAAAAAAAAAAAAAAAAAAAAAAACAACAAGTATTTTGGAATTTATTTTCAAAGAAAATTTGAACGCATCAAAAGATTTTTACTTCGTTAAAGAAATTCTAATTGCTTTCTATTTATAATATATGTGATAAAAATAATCAGATACTCGTTTCCTTTTTAACTACTAAGAAAATAAAAAAGAAAACATCATACCTATATATTATATAATATGCTAATTAGCCGGAGGTTTTATTGCTGGAAGTGAGAATATAAATTAAGTATATACCTATATATATATATATATATATATATATATATATATATATATATATATATATATATATATATATATATATATATATATATATATATATATATATATATATATATATATATATATATATATATACACATATATATATATATATACAGGGTGAGTCTCTTCAAAGCTCAAATGGGCATGGCTAAGGTATGCTGAAATGTAGTTTTTCGGCTGATTAAATGACCAGGGACTAAAAATTGAAACGTAACCTTCACACTGTGCGCACTTGAGTACTGTGAATTTAATTTTTATGGAATCGCAGGTTTTCTTCTCCAGAAAATCATGTTTTTATAGTAACTGAGGTAAGACCTTTGACAAGACTCACCCTGTATATATAATTATATAATTCCCGTGGGACAAATATTACGTGGCAGATATTATTATAGGCAAGGATCGTTGAGAAATAAACCAAGTAACATTCTGGAGTAATTTAGAATTTCCATACCCAGGTTGATGATCTGTTTCACCGACAAATCCATGTTATTGTCGCAGTTTCTCCTCTTCTGTCATTCCACGCTCTAACTTGTCCCCCCCCCCCCCCCCCCCCCCCCCCCGATCCACCCCCCGAGCAGTCTGACGGGGCAATTAATTACCCTACAATTAGTAGGTATGCAAATTTAACGTCTAGTTTCTCACTCGTATAGACATAGAATTAAGAGAGGATGAAATACCGAGATATTGCTGAATATATGTATACTAGTGACTACAGGGGATCACTAGCACCTCAACGCCTATGATTATTGCCATCCCTCTTCTAAGTGATTAATTTGACAAATGTATTTCTTGCGTTCATTTCTTATAGGTACCTAGTTGTAATTATTAAGAACCCAACGTGCGTGCCCGATTAAGGTATAAACATAATTCTTTTACAATGGATCGTATCGTGAACATGTATATATACCTATACGTCGTCGAGTACATAAAACCATTATAACGTTACTTTTATGTAATAATCTCGATGTGAATCTGAATATGAATGAGTGGATTTTCGCAACTAAAGAAAGTGTTCATCATGATTATATAATTTTCATAAAAATTTATTGTGTAAAAATAATTAAAGAAACTTAGACTTCATCTTGATCAAATTTAGTAGTTTTTTGTTCCCGTTAGATTGTGAGATTTTAGAAGGGATTATACAGTCTGCTTTACTAGTACTATAAAATAATTCTTATTGTGAAAAAAACACGAACCGATTACAATAAAATTACTTAAATTTCTTAAAATTAGGTACGAGCTGAAAAATTTTAAACTAAAAAAAATCTGAAAATTTGTAACACTTAAGAAGCTTTTTTAAAGCTTAATATTTTATATGTATAATCAACATGCTACTCTCATCACAATTTATATTAAGCTTTTCAATTCAAACTTTTCAGACTAATTTTAAGATGTGATTGATCGAAGAGAATAACGAAACTTTTTTTTTTTTTTTAATTCAGAAGCTTATTTTCATCAAATAGTCTATACAAGCCGCTCTAGGGTATAAACGTGGCTGAAAGAAACATGAAATTTTTCAAATTTGAAAAATGTCCTTGCTATAATTCTTTGGTTTTGTGTCATTTCAGTCTTAGTGATAAAATAAGAGAGCATAGAACAAGACAGTTGTATAGTTAAACTGTCGTCGTAAATCGTGATAAAAAAATTAGAAAAAAAAAAAAAAAAAAATAGAAAAACTTAAAAATAAACTCTTTCAAAAGCACTTATTCAAGTGCACGTTCGAAGCTGTTGGCTACACTAACTTTTTGGTACTGTGCAATAGCTCTGCAACGACCACCCGTGAAAACAACCACGCGAATCTATGACCTAGGTAGTATACATGGAGGTAGATCTTACCGCAAGCTGAAAATTTTCTATATACTTATATATGAAGTCGAAATAGCATATCCCGTAGAGAGCAAGAAAGATGTACTGAAAAGTATCCTGCAGCGTGGTATCGGACAGTTAAATATATATTATCTACCATATTCTAAATATAGATATGCTGATAAAACGTTTAGTGTCTAGAAAGTGATTAGTTTATTTAAAAGAAAAGTTTCGCCAAAGTTTTACTTCGTATAGTAGAATTACGGTGAAGCGAAAAAAAAAAAAAATAAATAAATAAAAAAAATCAACTGTTTTCATTTTGTTTAATTGAATTCCGCAGTCTATTCGGTGAAATTAATTTAGCAACTATCCTTTCTGCTCGTTCATGTTGTATACACTTTGTTACTTTAAACTATTGCGATTGTCGTATTGGGTGGAAAGCAGGAGTTAGTAGTTATTTTGAACACGCTTTTTGATGAATAGACTGTCGCACAGTCTGCGTAGGTAGGTATACCTACGTCCATAGAGAGTGCGAAAACTTTGGTTAATTGCTAGAAACTTGTGCGGAGGGTAAAACGTGACTTTAATATTTACTTGTTATCAATGCCGCTTTTAATACTTGTTTGGTAAACCAAGTCTCGAGTTTTCCAAGCTAGATTTTGAATCGACTTAAAGCTGCGTAGAAAATTGAACAGAAAATTTTCTCATCCCTTTTCAGTTTTTTCATAATTCGTTTTTTCGGTTATTTGCTAAAAAGTAAAAATTCAGATATACGTTACCTATATTAACACTCATTCGCAAAATGGTATTTTCCACATTAATCAATACGTCGTGAAAACGTGCTGCCACATTACTTTACACGTTAGATATTAAACCTCCCCATGAGGGAAATGATCACGTTGAGCTTTTACTCTTCATGGAGAAAATCGTACGTTATTTTCAAGCTGAAAGGATATATCTTAGTTTCTGTTAATCAGATATTCGTTTACAGCGAATTTGTTAAAGAAATTTTCAATCCTTCGGATCTCATAAAGCATAACACCGAGATTAGGCATGCTTCTAGTTTAATCGAGGAACCTGTTCATCCCTTTTGAACCCTTTTATCAGAAACACGCTTCGTCAATGATTTATATCAACTTGTCAGGTGCCTGGAGTGTAAAAGGTCAGCAGCGTTTGTTTTCAACTGATTGAAGGTCGGATCAGTTTGATTGGTAATTTTGTTCGAGGGTACTTTAGAGGAGATTGCTTTAGGTTTGTTTCAAACTTGAGTATTTCGCTCGTTCTTTGTTTACGTAACAGCATAAGCTAGAATAAATCCAATCTGATTGTCGATACTGCGATAACCTTCGATTTTGTTGTACCGATAATGCTATAAAATATTGGCTCTAAATTTATCGCCTGGAGTTTTTTTTTAAATCAAACTATATTTTTTTTTTTTTTTAAATTAAGACTCTCGGACCTTCGAGATGGAGATAGAAAAATTGCAACAGCTTGAAATTGGTACAGTGAAAGAACTTCGGTGTAAGTAGATCGAGACAGAGGCATCGTGACGCCGAGTGACGCCTGGCGCCGCCTCTTCTCCTGTCTGGCGGCGTAGGATAAATCATATCGTGCCCAAGCCCTTGAAATATCGACGTTTTATGTAGCTAAGTTTTCTGAGCATAAGAACTACATAAATCACCTTACACGCTGCCCTACATCGCACCGTCTCACTCCTCTTCGAAATAAGGAAGAAACTTCCTTCTAAGGGAGCGCGAAACGGGACGCTGTACGATATACGCGATATTACGTGCACGCATCGAATCGAAGCCCCCAATCTTTCCGGACATGACTACGCCATGTTTCGCATATCAGAAAAACACGCGCTGTCAATGACGATCGAAAAAAGCTCATTTAACGACGCTTAACGTCCCCGCATATCATATCTTGTCAAAATCATAAACGATCGTTGACTTTGCGATGAAAAAAATGACGACAAAAAAAATTCAATAGATATATAGAAAAAATTTGGAGCAAAAGACTCAAACGGCTGATTTAAATCTAATTTAAAAGTTTTTGAATTCGTTGAAATTCACTAAAAAATATTTTGAAAAGTTTATACTTAGGATCAATTCAAGATTCAAATCATTTTTTTAGCCTATAAGCTCTCAAAGTAATTTTTCTATCTTATTGTTAAATGAGTTTCTCATTTAGATACAGTTAACTTGGCAATTTTACCTCAGGCTAAATCTGGTCATGAAGCAATTAGCCGTTAAATATTTCGTGTGAGCTTATAGACATAGACACGTGGCTTACCTATGTCTATACATAAGTCAATTCAGTTTCTTTTTTTAATATAATATTCGCTCGACTTAGGTATATATATATATATATTCTACTTGGTGGATTTTATACTCTTTATGAAGCTATCCATTTTTAATTTTAAATAAAAAGTAAAAACCTAGAAATAATGAAGAATATTAAAAGAAAACGGAAAAAAAAAATTTTAACTTGAATATTAGCAAGTATATAAGGTATACATATATAGGTATATAGATGGCTAAAGCTCGAAGAGATGCAGGGTTACGTGTAATTGCATTACTACGTACGAGCGCCGCGGTTACACCGGCTACGCTCTAAGTTCTTGTGTAATTTATAATAGGATGCAAAATCTTATTCTACTTAACTTTAATTGAAAAATCTTGATAAGTCCTACGAACTTTACAAGTACTTGCAATTACGGAACTTTCATACTGCAGTATAAGCGTCACCCAATACTAACCGCGGATCGTATACACCTACCTACGTACAGCTATCCTTAAGTATCCTAGATATACCTATAAAAAAATCGATGCTCCACGCTTTGCGAACTCCGTAAATTTTCCAACGATCCTAAACACTTTACGAAACTCAATGAAATTCGAGAAACTTAAACAGGGATACAAAAAAAAATTTTAAATAAATGATAAATGATTTTTCTATAAGACAAATATAATTAACGAGAAAATTATTCCTCATTTTTAAATTCATTTAACTTCACATCGTAATGGCGTGTATAGAATCCTCTTGAATTTTCTGTAAATTTCAACCGAGAATCGATGTGTTTTCTTGTTTTAACTATACATCCGAATATAACACCGCGTTGTTAGGAAATAAAAAAAAAAGGAAAAATTTGATTGCTTTCCTCGATTTTCGTATAATATTTCTCCCTGTTTAAAACTCACCTACCTACAGCTTTTTTCATTTCGGACTTTTTAATCATTGCTTTCCGTCTATGCGCCGATTAATATCCGCGTAAGTAAACATTCGCGAGATGGGAGATCCGCGAACGATGGGATAGAGAGTTGAAAAGCTTTTTTCTTTTTTTTTTTTTACTTTTTTCTTTTCTTTTTATCTGCTCTTTCCACACTCAGCAAGTATTTAATCTACGAAGGAGTAGAATCGGTCGTTAGATTATTGGTTTGTCGTTGTAGCATATCGGGGCAACTATCCGCACACTGTTAAAGTCAAGGATTTCAAGTTCCACATGATCAATTCATGCCTCGTATTCGACCGTCGTTTGATATCAAAATTTCATGGGATCCCGGGCACCATCGGTGTGTCTATATACCTTATATATCCTATACGCTCAGTTTTATTTTCTTTACACGTTTCTTGCCGTGAAACTGGTCAGATTATACCCTTCGATCGTAGTACGAGTATAGGTACTGCATTTGCATATCGTGTATAGTATACCTTAACGTTATACATCCTTGTGTATCCCAAGTAAATAGAACATTCGAAAATAACCTATCTATGAGCTTTTCCTCCTATGAATTGATTTACGTACTTTATGTATATATAGAATCGTTTCGGAAAAACCAATTTTCACTATCATATACTCTATGTGATGAAGTGATGAATGAATGAATAAAAACAATGAAAATGAAAAAATAAAAATAAATATAAAAATAAAAAAAAAATAAAAAAACGAAGAGGAAATGACCACTGGACGACTGTAAGTGCAGTATTTGATTCTGACCATTTCGAAGTGGCAGTCGATTGTAGGCGGTTAATGGATTGATGCGTTTTTCGTTTTTTTTTTTTTTTTTTTTTTTTTTTTTTTTTCACTCGAACGAACGCAAATAGGAAATAAAACTTCCGATTGCTGATTTTGAATTCTAAAGTTTTTATCTGCATTTTTTTTTCCATCAATATTATATACATTTCTGCTATATTTAACTATACCTATATAATAACTGAAGAGGTTATATACTTCAGTCAATTCACTAAAAAAAAATTTTTTAAAAATTAAAAAGAACATCGAATTTTTCTAAATTCAATTATAATTTGCAAATTCACTTTTTCAAATTATACTTCATATGGTTATTCTACGGAGTAAATCTTCCGCAACTAGATATATACATAGGTACATTTTACGCCATCCAATCAGCGCAAATTACACCTTCCTCGTAACTGCGTATACATATAGTCTAAATAGTAAATTGAAGCTGTCAGAGCAGAATAGATCGCAGAGACCACCAGACTATTCGAATAGTTAATCCATGAATGTCTGATGAAGCCATCGGATGTCTGATATTACCACATCTTGTGAAGCAATCGTCATTTTGATCGGCGTTTTATTATTTATTAAAGCCAATCCATGACACTTCTAATAATAAATCTATGACTGCGATTAAAGGCACGATTTTCGATTGACGAACAATTCCAGATAATACGTCGATAATAAAATTATCTACAGAAATTCCCTGTTGATTATATATAATTATTTTTAACGATATATATTTGCAACGTATTCGTATTCGTTAATTCAGCAGAATTGGACATTTCGAGGCAGATTCGTCTAGGAGTTGGAAAAATTTTAATGATCAGCAGCAGTTTCGACGTCCAGTGAACTTGTCTGTCGTTAAAATTTTTTATTCAAATTTCAGAATACGGAAATGCTGCACGTATATTCGTTACAAATGATCGAAAATTGAAAAACAAAGTTCAATTTTCTAAACAAAAATTTTACTTTACTCGATTGGGATGAATTTTTCTAGAATTATTTTTTACACAATTTCCGTAACAGCATTATTACAGCAGCTAAGGTTAAAATACAGAAAGTAGAATTTGGAGTCATGATAATTAATTGATAGACGTCTGTTGCTAATAATCGATGGATTTAACTCCCACAGATATATAATATATGGCTAGCGAATGGTGAAATTGAATTTAGTGAAGTTATAGCCTTTTCTGAATGGTCGATTCAATTATTACCCACCATTTAGGCCATTATCGTCGTAGTGTCTCTTATATGAGCGAAGATCAAATTGCCAAATGACAATGTAACCGCTTTTACGATCGTTATAGATCTACCATCCCGAATGAACATTTAAACTGCCAATTGAGTTGGAAAAAGAGCGTTGCGAGTTCAACCTGTCATACTATATAATATCGTTGTTGAAGTGGGCTAATTTAAACGCCTCGTTTCTGCTTTTAGTCCGAGTAAAATAAAGAGCAATTAAAAAATTAAAAAATTAGATTTTATTTATCTTGAAAACAAAAAAAAAAAAAATAAAAAAATTCGCTACGAGATTATTTGCAGAAAAGATGAAAAGTCGAAAGTAAAATAAAAAAAAAAACAAAAAAAAAATAAAAATGCGGGCAAAAACGGTGAGCTGATAAATGGAAAAAATCTGATTTTGTTTTCCGTATTTACACTATACACGAGTACGTATATAAATACCTAAAGGTAATTTTTCAGAGAGGTATTTCCGATCTCGACCCTGTAGATAAACTCAAAAAAAAAAAATATTCAGCATATGTGATAGCTGCCATTTTCATTAAAGCATTAATGTGTTTTATCAACATCCGTTCACTGTAATGAATTGAAATTGAAACCCGTCATCCCAGCTGAGTACCTCGAGAGTATTTTCAATAAAGCGAAAAGAACGGACCAGCCGAAAAATAAAAATAAATAAAAAAGGGCTAGAAGGTGGGGAGAAGGGGGAGTAAAAATATGAAAACAAAAGTGGAAAATTATACCTCTAACTAAACGATCATGTGTACCTATATAGGTACACATACGTACCTACTATAAACACGCATCATATAACTCGACGCTTATGGACGTAGTGTACGCGTGCTTTTCTTTTTATTTCTGTTTTTTTGTTTTCTCTTTTTTTTTCTTGTTTTTTAGCGTTTTTATTCGCCACGAGAGGGCTTATTTCTTCTCGCAAGGGTTACCGAGTACTTTTGTTGCTTTTATTCACCTACATGTATTTCTACCCACATGTTATAGCTGTATATGCCCTATACGTCTTAGTAAAGGAGAGACTGAAACCATTCCTTGCGATCCATCCAACGTTGGTTATGACCGTGACAGAATAACGATCCCCGTGACTCCTTTCCCTCGTATCGTATCACCATCTAGTAAATTAATCCCCAAGTCCCAAAGTCCCAAGAATTGAGAAAGCTAAGGAACGTACGTTCTGCAAGCTCGTGCTTTCCTTTGAATCGTCGCGGATGTCACACGGAACGCTTTTAAGGAGGAGATGGCAATTTCTTTACGGATTTACGACCGAGTTCAACAGCTTAAACCCATTCGCTTTCATTTATAGGTATGTGAAAAGTAAAATATATATATATAATAGAGAATAAATAGCAACGATGATATATAAATAATCAAATATTATATAGAAATAAGAAAAGGCTTGGAAAATAGTTACTATATACATATAAGTATATGAAAAAGCGAAAATAGTACTATATATATATATAGATATAGGTGAATATAGGTGAATATATTTTATGTTAACGATAAATAAAAATTTTTGGACGAGAACAGACCTCACCCCCGTAGACACAGGGTCGCCTAAACTTTCACCCTTAAATATTCCTTCTTCTCTTTGTCTTATAATATATACTACCAAGATTTACGTCCGTGCATAAAAATGTCCCTAGCATACCGCCTCAGCCATGAGCCAGTTGGCCTCGCGTGCTAAGGTCGGCGTCGTACACAACTGTTAAGTTCCAACCCGGTTGAGTTTACCATTGCCACCCTTCTTTTATTGGATAACCCATTTTTCATCTGTGGAATCCACTGCGGGGAATCCCTATGGGATCCGGTACTCCCGGAGCGGACAAATCTGCCCAGTTATACCAGCTACCCGCGTTCGACAACCACTTTCTAACACTCTGGGTAGTTGGCTTTAGAACAAATCATAGAAAATTCAAGGCTCGGGGTTCAAGTTCAGAATTTTTTCTAAGATCCGATGAGTTTACATTCCAAATTTTATTACTGCCAAATCACAGTTTTTAAAAACGATATTTCTTCGAAAGTATGCATAGTCCATTTCGAAAATTTTAAGTCAAAAACAACCGATCAAGATTCAAAATTCCGAAAGCTAAAGACCCGAGAGATCAGAAACTCTGAAATTTGAAACTCACGTATGAAACGTAGAGCGACGTGTCTGAAAATTCGAAATCGTTTCAACTGAATTCCTGATCGTTCGCAACTTTGAAAATTCAGAAGCTTAATTGTCCTCCATAACCCAACCGATACTGAAAATCTAAACATAATCGTTATCACAATTCAATTAATTAGAAATAAATTTGGGAGCATAATAAAATCGAAAAATTGTAAAAGAAAGAGGACACTAAAAATGCTGATTAGTATTTCAAAAAACTGCAAGTTCGCACCGGGTGATGTAACTGTGTAAACTTTTCACCGAGAAGATCCTCGCTCCACATCCCACGATTCTTTATTCGCGAAGTAGATGAACGCGAGTATATGCCGAGTAGGTAAGTGCAGTGGAGAAATGAGGTATAAGACGTACAGTAGTATAGCTGTAGGAGATAACTATCCGTTTTCTAAGCAGACAATAAGAAAATTTTATCTTCTTTTCTACCCCGAACTTCTCAGTATTACACATTTGACGAACTTTATACAAACGTGAAAGGAGCAGGAATATACTTTACGACTTAATTACGTATTCGTAAAGATGTGCGATACGTTATTTAAGAGAAATTTTTATGGAGCAGCAGCGTTAGATGAGGTTCTTAAAAAAGAAAAACGAAAACTGATTATTCATATCTTGATTATTAGTTTGATAATTATAATTTTTTTTTTTTTTTAATCTTGTTCAAGAGGAAAGAGCCGATACCATTTCGAGAGGTTTTTGTCTTATACCGCACAACTTGGATGATAGATTCTTGTGAAGGGAAAAAGCCGTCAAGATGGTATTTCTAACCCCGACTATCGTCCCCAGTTTAACCCTGGCTTACAGAGAGAACAATATTCGCTTGCGGCAACGAGATCATAACTTTAGAAAACCTACGAGGGTGGATTCGCACAAATTTAATGGGCTACCCGAAATCCTTTTCACGCTGGTACCGTCGCTCGTATATATATATATATATATATATATATATACCTATATATATGTATATAGGTAGCCATATAGTTTATTGTACGACGCGGAGCGCAAGTTTCCGTTTTCCGCAAAAACGCAACAATTCCTCTAAAGTCGTACAATCCATTTTTTTATTTTTTTTTTTTGTTTCTCCTTTTATGTTTTTTAGAGTTTTTTTTTTTTTTTTCGATTTTTTTACCTCCAGATTATACTGCAGCTACTCGGTACTCGACACACGACACACGATGAAAACATCTTTTTAACCGGTTGACGTGTAATCGATTAGAAAATCCGTGTTCAGAATCGTGTAAATCTATCCTCTGGGTATATACGTATATACGCGAATGTATATGTATTTATATATATATATACGGTAAAATATTCAACCCGGCCAAGGATTCAATCACGTATTCCCTCCAGATCAATTATCGATTCGATGCGCAGTTCTTTTTTTTTTTCTTTTTCCACTTTTTCATATTCTATTCTACTAGATAACAACGAGATACTCACGTTATCGATAAACCGGAGGCACACACGTATTCATCGTTATAGTACGATCATTTTTTTTTTTTTTTCGTTTTTTTTTTTTTTTTATAAACTCATCATTTTATTACACTGCTGCAGCAGCTGCGGTTTCATCGGTTTCAAGGTATACCCCGAGGGGCGATTCTTTTTCTTTGTTATAAAACATCGTTTCTTTTAATTTCTTTACTTCTATAGATTTACCTTTTCTTTTCCATTTTTTTTATGTTTTTTATTTTTTTCTTTCGTTTGTTCACCATATGCACAAAGTATTAGTAAAATAATACCGTTAAACTTTATGTATAACGAAAAATCTCCTGTTTTATCGACGTTAATTATTGCCTCAAGTATTATATCAACCGTCATTGGCTCATTTCACTTCGTTGCATAATTTTACGACGATAATTATTAGTCAATCAATGAGTACAGGTAATAAGAAACTGACGATTTTTAAGCCGTGTTTTATTACCTTCAAGAGTAATTAGTTTTCTTCTTTTTCTCAACAATATTGTGTAATTATAAGGTTGAAAAGTATTCATCGATTCTGGGGGGGGGGGGGGGGGGGTTATTAAAGTTCTTAACACGACTTGCGTCGATCTTCAAGGATACATTTGTCAATTTGTATTTCTTTCGTAATTTTTTTTATTTCTTTGCCCTATGTAGGTGAGCAAGCCTTTCATAAATGTAACTGACCGTTTTCTTGACCTAAAAATTCTCCGGTAACTATATACTATGCATGTAGATGTGTATATATGTATATATATGTACGAAATTGGTCCACCGATCTGCAGTTTCAGAAACCCGTTTGGCACACTGGCTGCTAGACTTACTCCGTTGTTATCAGTAGGTCGCAGACATTTTAGCCAAACCAAGGCTCGACCAGGCGACGTAACACTGACCACAACGTACCCTAATTCCCGGCAAATCTTGTTATGCCAGGCTTGTCAATCCCGTATCCATTCCTACGCTGCCATACCGCGTCGTACCACACCGGTCAACCCGACTAACTCCGTATAATCTAAGCAACACAGCTAAGCAACCGCATTAAGGTCAGCGTCACGGTGTTGATATGAAGAAAATAAGAAGAAAAAACAAAACAAAAAAAGAAAAAGAAAAAAAGGAGTAACGGGTTTCCATTGCAAATAAATTTTTTTTCGTTTGTTTTTTTTCTGTTTGGGCTCTAAATTAATATCGTATATATATGCCATGAAATATTCAGCTTATAATTCTGCACTTTAAACCGAGCGAGAGATTTTTTTCACTTAAGAATTGTAAAAAGAGAAGAAAAAATAGAAAAAAAATTATCCCCTTTTTTTTTTTAATATATTTATACGCAAGAGGCAATTAGGCTAGGTGGCTTATACGTCTCGAGAACGTAACGGAGAGAGATTAAAAATTCTTATAGCTAATTGCTATAAGGATTTGGATATTAATTTCTGCCTCTGCACTTTGGACCAGATGCGTTATTCATACGTGGTGTTAAATTTCGTTTTCACTTCGTTGAAATACATATATACATATACATATATGTTAATCGTACAATGTTCGTATATGAGTGTAAAGAAAATTAACAAATTTTTATAGTTAATTAATAAAATTAAATCAAGTTTGGAAGTGAGATAATTATTAGGGTACTGAATAATTCGTTATTCGATCAATCAATTATTTATTGATCACACAAAGTGCAAGCCTCGTAAAAAATTTAAAGTTCGTGTAACCTGAATAAACACGTGGATATAGAAGTGACCAATAACAGATTCAAGAGTTCCTTAATTGGTACTCGAAGTCGAATTAATTATTGATTTGTATCGAAAAAACGTCGCAATCAGACAGAACGAAATTTGTTGTGGAATGGCAACAGCTATTCGTTACTGAATTACAGGTGAGAAATTTTTTGTTTTAATATGGCTAAATTTTTTCTGAATAAGAAATTTGGGCACTTTTGAATAGAATTTCATTGATTTTAGCCACACATCATGAATATATTATTACGCGAATCTGTCGAATATACGAACTCCGTTCCGGACATATTTTTGTCAGATCGCTAATTAAATCGGGTCTCATTTTATGATCCATTGTTAGAAACAGCCGCGGGTCGAAAAGAAGTTGAGCTCTCCGGCTAATTGCCCGTAAAGGACTAATTAATTAATCTGAGGTACAAAACGCAACGTGATGGTGCGATAAAAGCGGCCATAAAGCGCTGAGGGTCAGGAGGTCGAGGGTGGCTAAAAGGGGCGGAAAATGGTTCAGAAACAGTTGGAGGGGGGGGAGAGGGAAAGGGGCACGGGTCACCCTAGGGAAGTCCTCGAAAGGTGCCGTGGTATCGTCCACCGGCTTTGTGAACGTGAGTTTTATAAGTTTGCTACAACAAATTTGGGTAATTAGTGGCTGGGGCTAAGTGCTGTCCCTTTGCACAGCGACGAACACCCACAATACAAAGTCTGGGGTAGGTAATAGTTGACAGTGGCCTGCAGTATGGCAGTAGAAACGGAAAATGGACGGTAACCGGAGCTACCATCGTCAAACGAGTCCATTCTGGCTTCCCCCATCCTTTTAGGAAGGATGATAAAATGAAATTATTACATCACCATGCTGGTCAATTGCCGTACAACCCGTAAGCGAGTTCTGCGGGTTGTGCACTAGTGGTAACAAAACGAGAGGCGAGGACAAAGCTGATAAAACCACGAATCCCGGACATCGGATCTTCCGATATCATATAATGCCGATACAGATATGAATATATCGATAATACATCATCCATAGGTAAAGGTCGAAAAAATGAACGAGTTACACAGTTTTTTTCACAATTTTTATATATTTCAACAAATTCTATTATACCGAATCGAAAATGAATAGGATTCTATACGCTTTGGCTAATCATGGCTACGTTTGTAACCGATGGATTTTGGTCAATAACCGTATAGGGTTGTTGAATCAAGTGTATAAAAAGTGTAATTTTTTTGTTAAAAAATTTAATCAACTAAATCGCGGTTTCGTACCGATATTATATATGATTTACATTCCTTCGTAACTTCGCTCACGAGGTGTATAAATAATTGTTCAAATTCGCAAATACGAGTTGCGGTATGTTTTAAAATTTTAAAAACGGAAAGCAGAAGATATGGCGCTTATGTCATATATCCCTTGGATAAATATTCACGAAGGGAGTATAAGTATATATTTGCGTTATAAAAAAGAAAAACGATCCTGCGGATTCATTATACTAATTATTTCCATTGCTTCGTCATATTTCGTATACCTATACGTTTCTATTAGGGTGCTTCGTTTTAGACGAGTTTTTTTTTTTTTTTTTTTTAGTCCATTCACGGAATAATGTTCTAAACATATAAGAACAAATTCTCACCAAATATGAGCTCTTAATTTTAATTCTAAGAACTCGCGAAATGAATTTGACATTTTCCCACTTGATTAACACGTAAATTAAAAATTTTTTTTTTTTCAATTATCTATAGCTTCGTGGCATTTCATGATATTTAATCGGCAATTGATGGAAATGACAGAGGAATCTTTCCTCTTTAAAAGTGTACGTAGCCAATTTATGTCTTGTAAACATTAAAAAGTACTAAAATCTCGGATAGAACAGCGATTTTTCAAATTTTGAAATGCTTAATTGGATTTATCTCGAAAACTACTAGCTCTACAGTTATGACTTATAGGACTTTTTTGTAGTACATTAAATTTCCTATAAAAAAGTCCCGAACAATTTTGTTGTAAAGTTAGTGGTTTACGATAAAAATTAAAAAAACCATGAAATTTGAAAGAAAATTGGCTTCAAGATGTTTTACTGGGCCAGGCCGGTTACAAAACATAAATTGGCTACATACACTTTTGAAGAGGAAAGATTCCTCTGTCATTTCCACCTATTGCCGAACAAATATCATTAAATGCTGCGAAGCTATAGATACTTGAAACAAAAAAAAAATTAAAATTCACGTGTTAATCAAATCGGAAATTTTCAAATTCATTTCGCGAGTTCTTAGAATTAAAATTAGGAGCTCATATTTGATGAGAATTTGTTCTTATATGTTTAGAACATTATTCCGTGAATGGACCAAAAAAAAAAAAAAACTCGTCTAAAACGAAGCACCCTAGTTTCTATTGACTATTGTTTAAATAATTTTTTTTTTTTCTGACTAGCATAAACGTTGAAAATTTTACCGATTTTTGACTCACGATATTCTTTCACCGATTCAAACTCGTATAATAAAACAACCTTATATTATACCTACTTGGCGACGTCTTACCAACCAACGCCCAGTCTTTCCATGAGAACACACCTTCGGTCGAATATTGGCAATCGCAATTTCTCAAGTGCAGCTGTTCGACATCAACCCCAGAAACACATATCCACATATATCGCGGCCTAGCGACTACCCTGCCGGAACCAATATCTTACTACGACGCGCAGGTGTAGGCGACCCGGCATTACTACTACATCCTACGCCGGTCTTATTGCCGTACGAATTGCTCTCACACGCGTATTACGCCGACTATAACATGTCCATGTGTATACCTGGTACCTACAAAATTTTTCTCAAGTGTTAGTTGAGGGAGCCAGGAACCGGAAAGAGCGTTAGGTTAGGTTAGACGTGTGAGTGGGTGGTGTTACGGTGAATTTTATCCAACACCTCAGGGTCGAGTGGAGGTCGAGGGGTAGCGAGCGAGCGGAGAAGAAAAAAAAAAAGGAAAAAAAGGAAAATAAAAAAAAAAAAAAAAAAGTTCTACCTCGTGAGTGGGAAATTAATCTTGTAGTCGATGAAAGAACGAAAGTAAGTTTGCATGCACGCAGCCATGGCTATAACCCACCTAGTGCCATTCTAACAGGATACGAGACATTTTTATCGGGCCCGACGGAAATACTTCCGCAGGGGTAATATACTAAACTAAAATTTCATTTTACCAAGAACTTGTACAATATACTCGCCTTTAAGTTGCGGAATTATTACTTTCACTTTTATTTTTTATTTTTTATTTTTTTTTTTTTCTCTTGTTTTTTTTTTTTCTTTCTTCTATACAGTTTATTTCAAAGCTCAAACATTTTCTCGTAGAATAAAAGAGAAATTGAGAGACGAGTTTAAGCTCCGAATTTTAAGAGTTCCGAATGCTCAGAAGTACGAATAAATTTAAGAAGATTTAAAATCGTTTTAAAAACGTTAAAACTCAGGATATAAAAATTGGAAACTATCAGAATGCAGACAGTTCAAATCTTAATCGTTTCCAAATTAAAACTCCGAATCATCAAAGATTCTGAAAATTTAATGAAAGGCACGATATACCATAGGCCCTTCAGATCTTTAGCTTTAGAAATTTTAGACCTCTGATGATCTTCTATTCGAAAATTCTGAAATTGACTAATTTGAATTTCGGAGAAATACGGTTTCCAAAAACTGTAATTCAGTGACATTAAAATCCGGAATGTTTACCGTTCGAAACTTTTGAAATGTAGAACTACAGAAATTGAAACTTTTGATTCGAAATTAAAATCGGATGGAACTGTAACCTCGTTCAAGAAATAAAAGAAGGTTTTTCGGATTTTCATTGCCGGTCATTTCGAGACCTATGAAGTAATGAAACCCACCCTTCGCTATCGGGATTACCCATTTACTTGATGCTGAGAAGAAGGAGTGACTAACCGAAGGGGGATCACGTTGGACCACAAAAATGAATAATGAAGGAAAACCCGTAGCGACTTTAGTGGGGGCTTGAGAATAAAACTACCTTTGGTGCAGGGTTTTATTTCTCTGTAACCCGATTCGGGCTTTGATAGCAAAGCTATATCGGTATCCTTCGCATACCAATGATAGTAGGTACCATAGGACAGCAGACCATTGAAGGAATGCACCACTGGCACCGATCAGACTCTTCTCGAGTCTCAGAGAGCGAGTTATACGAGAGGCAAGAGCCTTGGGTGAAATTCAACCGCCTGACCTCCTCCAGGAAGAGATAAGTCCACAAAGGAAGAAAACTGCACGCTTCTAGAATTCTTTCTTCAATCTTATAGGATCCAAGTTCTTAGAGTTTTACTAAAGCCAAGGGTAACCGGACACTTTTGATATTTGATTCTTGATCCGTTTAAAAGGCTTGCGCCAATACATTTAGATATATTTCGATCCAAGTGAAAAGAGGAAAAAAAATTCTTCGCATTTTATCCGAGTAGGTATTTATTTCAAAGCTGCAAGGGGATATCTTCAAAGTTTTTTTGTTTTTTTTTTTTTTGTTTTATATATATTTTATTTTCTTCTTTTGGTCATTCTAATTGCGATTGTTCATATATCACGCACGATCTATCATTCCTAATAAACATTGAGCTTTCCAGAGATCTCTACGTTCATCTCGCCGCAGGGTATGGCTTTGCAAATTTTCATTTAAACCAGCCATTGAAGATACGCTAAACAGAATATACGGTGGCAAATGACAAAACCTGAAATTTCCATTTAGATGACCGCCGGAGTAACACCTTTCCCAATGTAATAGAAAACCACTGTCTGTTAGCACGGAAAGGCCCGCTCGGCGTATACGCAATTATGCATACTAAACCTCATACGAATAACCACGTTGAATTAGATAGAACCCTAAAACATCAAAAACTGGAAACCTACCGTACAATTATTGCATAATTAATCCCTCGCACGAAATAATCAAAAAAACATGACGAAACTTTCAATGCTAATAATCGATTAAGCTTGGTCCCCGCCTTTTGCAGGTATATGTACGAGTACCTTACGTGTCATAGATCATTATCTCTTTTAGAATTATCCATATTATAGTTATTAATGGTTACAGCTGTCGTATTTTCTCATACATTAAACCGCTCAAAAAAATCGACTGTTATTTTCAAAGAGTAAGTCAAAAATATTGTTCTAAATGACGAATAAAAAAAATTCTGTCAAAGTTTGAGCCTTTAATATTAATATTAAGAGGTGCCTCATCGCGATTTTCTATTTCTCATCTGAATAACATGCGAAATTTATTTTTCAAACTTTGGAATCTTATAACTCGTCAACGCATTAGTGTACTGATAAGACCAGAACATATTTTTGTAGTGAATTGAACGCTCTACAAAAAAGGTATCTTGTTCTTTTTCGATAAATCTAGCTATTTCCAAGTTGGTGTATTGGTTATTAATGGTAATTAATCGTGACTAACTTGGATACAGTTGGATTCATCGAAAAAGACCAAAAGACCTTTTTCGTAGAGCGTACAATTTTGAACAACAGTACTCGTGCAGAATCTTTCTAAGTAGATTAATTTTCAAGATATAAAAATCGAAAAGTTCCACAAGACCATTTCCCATGTTATTTAGATGGGAAATAGAAAATCGCGATAAGGCACCTCCTAATATTAATATTAAGAGCTCAAACTTTGACAGCATTTTTTTTTTCGTCATTTAGAATAATATTTTTGACTTACTCTTTGAAAATGAAAAATGGTCAATTTTTTAGAAGCGGTCTAATATACATATATATGTACTAAAAGATAGGATTGTATCGGTGACGATAAAACTGGGTTAGATATATAATTCCGTAAAAGTTTTACCATCATGCTTCGCCATTTGCTACGGATCACATTTCACGATGACCATTCCTCAGGCAGTAAACTTATACCCGATTTGTTCAGTCTTTGTGTGTTTCTGCACTTCGTCTCTTTACTTCGCTGCACCTATCTTTCACTTATTCTCCCTTTGTTCTCTAAACTCGTTTTTCACTTACCAAAGAGATATAAAATTGTCGTTGTCACCAGATGTTAGTCAGTTGGTTGTAAGTCGTTTTAAAATCCACTGAAATTCAACCAGTCGAGAAAATCGTCTCACCAATCCCTACGATCACTCGCTCGCAAACTTTACTCTTTTGTTTCGCAAAATCACACCTCAGTCTTCTTCTCGTATACCATTCGAATATCTAAAATCGCTAAAGAAAACGAACATTTTTCCCTACGTATAAGTTTTTGCTTTCTTTATTTTTTTATTTTTATCAATGTTTCAAAATCCCATATCATATACTGGAACATACATATCTGAACATTTTCAACCCCTGCAGTACGTTATCTACCCTACAACTGTTTTTTTATATTATTTCCTTGATTAACCACGCTCGTTAATTACCTTCCGCCATTAGGTAGGGAAGTATATAAATTTTTACCTCTATTTTTTGATTTTTTTTATTCATTTTTTGTCGACAGGTTTATAGACGTGTGTATTTCATTTACTTCAACGGTATCAAAACCGAGAAATACATATATGAACATAGTAGATAACAGTGAGTGCATTACTCGCATAAACACCATATACCATAAGGAGCTAATACCAAGCCAACCTGGGATCAGGTATAATAAGTCTCTTTTTCTTTCTCATTCTCTGCATATTCCTGACTAGCAGAGATAACAATATTAATAACAATAATAATAATGATAACAGCTTTACTCGAGCCCCAAGAGCAGATACTCCAAAGGCAGTGATGCGTTACCAAATAATTATAGTTACAAAATCAATATAAGTAAAGTGCAGTTATAATTATGGGTATAATTATATCGTGGTTATAATTATACACAGGATTATAATCATCTGGATTAAAATCTCTAAAGTCTCTTAAACATTATGTAGAAGCCTTTCAAAGTGTACAAAACTTTTCCAGCTTTTCAATGTTACTTTATAATTCTGCCACGAGCAGGATAGGAAAAACTGAGGTAAAATTCTATGATGCACGGGTGTAATTTGACTATATAAATGCACATAAGTATACGTATATATATATATATATATATATATATATATATATATATATATATATATATATATATATATATATATATATATATATATATATATATATATATATATATATATATATATATATATATATACACAAAATGTACCATCTGCGTATACTCATTATCTCTCGATATATTTTATTAAGTTAGAAAAGGATTGGATGGAATAACTTTGATGAGAGATATAAGTTTTTTGGTATAATGGCGATAGGTGACAACGACGTGTATATAAGACGTCCGTTTCTACTTGTTCGAAGTAAATTTTTTATGTTGGATTCTACTTTTGTTAGGGAATTTGGACTTCCTTGAGGCCATTACAACTTTTGGTATTAATACTTTTTTTCCTTTTTCTCGTCATGTTACTTTGAAAAATTCAATTCCCATATATAGGGCAAAGAATTTCTTATCCGTAAAGGAATAAAGGGCACGAATTTCCGTCCCATTTTTTTTTTTTTTTTTTTCATTTTTATTTCTTTATTCCTTTTGTTGTAATTGGTTTTGATTTTGTTATAACAGCCAAAATCATATGCGAAAAATAATCTTTACGTTTAATTAAATTGCAACTGCTGCAGATTTCAGACGCAAGAGGTTCGAGTTTCGGATTTCATTTAATTTGAGGAAATGCGCTACTTGCTGTTTAGGAACTTTGTGGAAAGTTAGTTCGACTTAGCTTATCACGATATCAGCTTCAATGAACGGTATAGGTAGAGTTTAGGCTGCTTTGTGTCGACTGCTCCCTGGAGGATCATGGCCGGGGTTACAGCTAGCAATCTTCTTGTATGTTCGGAGCAAATAAAGGCGCCTTATCTGGTCTATGCAAATAACTTGGCCTCAGCTAAGGTACGAGGAGAAGGGTTGGCTGCTTTTTGACGATGAAAGATTTCGGTTTAACCTCCAGGTAAACAGAGTCTATTATTTATGGTTCAAACAAATGGATATACAGATTGATCCTCGGTCAAGTTACACAAAAAAAATAAATAAATAAACAAGATGAAAGAGGAAGTTACAAATTTGTTCAAATTCAAAACATTTATTTACCTATTTTATCCTATTTTATAAAAATGTGAATGTCTAATATGTATGATACCCTGCTGCATGCTACACCACGCAGCCAGGTTCGTTTATACAACCAGCAGAAACTAAACGAGGTCCGTTCTACGCGCCCAGAAGCAATTATTCCTGGGGATATGTTGCCAGAGGACAATTTCCGGCCGGGAACACACGCGCTGTTCCCCTAATTAATTTACCCCCTTTTCTCCCCTTCCTTCCTATATTTGCAAGCCTGAAATTTTGCAAACTCGGAAATAGTTTAATTTTCATCTTGGGTATACCGGTCGCTATACCTAACCTTCAAAATCCTATCGTCTACCACCGATTTCTCGTCATCTTTATTGGCGAGGAGTAAACGGAGACAAACGATCAAAGACGAGGACAAGGATCATGACAAGGGACAGATCCCTCGAGCATTTGATAATCCACGATTACAGTTTGTATACAAGTATCTATACAAATTTATAGACTATTGATTGGTAAGTATTCAGGCATGTTCAATGAACTCTTCTTGTTAACGGAGCAGTTACAGAGCCGAGCTTTAGTCGCAAAATAAGAATCGCTACTAATTGAGAATCTCAATTTCTTTATTCGTTGTTTTTTTTTTGTTCTTCTTTTTTCTTTTTCTTTTCATTTTTTACCCCTCTCATACTCTGATCCGGTTTTATTATTGACTGAGTGGAACTTCGTCTAGTGAATTACTGATATCACGTGATGGGAAAGATCTGTTCAAGTCGTAGACAATGGTTATACTAGTCGTTCAATATCTCTTTGTGCTTTTATCTGCAATTCCAGTCTGGGCAAAGGCTGACGTATATACACCCTCGGGGTTGGTATACGGAGTTGAAATTTTACTCCGAGATTTCTCGATCTGTAATATAGTAAATCAAAGAGTTTCACGGCTGCAGGCGTCGAGTACTGTGGTATTCTCAGTAACTGAACGAAGGAAAACCTCCCAGTACTGTGCGGACGGGGTGACGGGGTGACGGGGTGTCAGGGCGATGGGGTGACGGGGGAGAGTCGCACTTCGAGCTTGTTCATTTCTTATGGACGCTTCCATCAAGTGGGAATCAGCGGGGCTGAGTCGAGGGTTAATGGTTTCAATGGCGAAGTGGTTGTTCGACAAGAGGGTGCGAATCTCGGCTCGTTACTCACCCTGGCCGACCCAGGGCCACCCTGAACGTTCTCTCACTTTTTCTCTCTTTCTCCCTTATTTTATTTTTATACTTTCAACGGAAATTCCATTTCTCTTTTTTTTTTTTTTTATTCATTTATTTTTACTTTTTCTTCACTGTAAATATTATACCATATAACTTGACGAAATTTTATCTTGTATATATACAACAAATAATCGATACATTTCCTAATGCGTCAATTAAAATCTGAGTAGAACAATTTCCTTTTTCCTTCATTTTCTACGAAGATAAACTAAGGAAGAATTTCTACAACTTTCGTTCTGTTTCTTGTATATACATATTATAATGAATGAAACATAAAAAAAATAAAAAAGAGTAAGTAAAAGCTATGCAAACTTTATGAAAAATAATCTTATTCAATCAAACAGTTTCTAAAGTTGTTATACAGTATTCGAGTCTAGCTTCTCAGTTCATCTAGGTATAGATATACATATAAGAGACAACAACCACTTCGTCAAATTGTATTAAAAGTTTTCTGCTCACAAGCTACGTACGTCACGGATTGTTATACATGGCCAATTTCAGGTCAGGTATATATGTATGTATGTATGTACGTACATATCGTATACAGATTTGTGTATAGCGAAAGGAAAATGGTTTGAAAATCGAAGTCTAAGATGCACAACGTATATGTATCTGGTATGTATACACATATATAGGTATACGTATATATATATATATATATATATATATATGCGATATCCAGTGCATAAGGCATTGAAGTGGGAAATAAGAAGGAAGTAGGTGGATATAAGATAGGTATACATACATACGTATATATATGTTACGTTTCTGAATTTGTTATCAAAAACTTTAAGGACTGAGTCGATAAAGTGAAGAAGCGAGACAAAAATATCCGGAATAAACGAAAAACGAGATGAAAAATAATATAAAACAAGATATGGTAAACTCTGGCGCGTGTTTCTTCGCCCGTTCGGCTAGCTGTTTGTTTGTTCTGCAATTTTCTTACCTTAACAACGTTCATTTCCCTTCCTTCCTTCCATTCTTATATTATAGGTATATTTATGTTTTCGTTTTTTGTTTTTTGTTTTACACAAAATATGAGACGAGGGAAGTCAATCTTCTCGCTTTAATTAATCATTTAGAATTAGTAAAAAAATTTATACGAAGATGTTTCAACTTTGTATAAGAATTAAAAAGAAAAAAAAAAAAAAAAAACTACAACTTAAATAATAATCAGAGATTAAATTTAGACTGTAATAAAATCGATACACCTATAAAAATTTATCAAAATTGTGTATCTTTTTTCTTCCTTCTTTTTCTTTTCATTTTTTTTTTTTTTTTTTTTTGTCCGGGATTTCTTGCATAAGCAGGGAACAGAAAAAGACTCGTAAAGGCTTTGTAAAACTGGGGCGATGAGTCTAGGGTGGTTTATTCAAGCCAGTCACGCTAAACCTCCCTCTATCTGCAGATTTGATCGGTTACTTTGTCGGAACGTGTGGTACGCGACGAGCTCAAGCTTCGAATCTTTAATCTCGTTCGTCGAAAGGATCCCAAGCATATAGATAAAAGGATTCTATGTATGTATGTATATACGTATGTATGTAATATACATGCATAGATGTATGTATAAATATTTATGTAAATCCTTATCTTAGGATAAAGATGAAATAATTTCTTTCATACGGTATAATAATTCTGTATAATTATTTTAATTTTTTCTTAAATATTTTTTTTTTTTTTGTTTTATTTTCTCTATTTTTCAAACGGACAAACTATTCCACAGTTTGCTAACACAATGTACTTAAATTAATTCATGATCTCACGTAAATTATTATGCGAAGGGTGTTCATGGGTTTACACGTGTAATTCCCAATCTGGTATTCAAATCCTCGGCTAACCCTGGCTGCCTGGGCTGCCTGGGCTGCCTGGTTACTTGCCTGTGACTGTGTGTCTTCATCAGCATTAAACCTAAGGCTTTCCAACCGCACAAAATACAGAGACGACCAAACGACACGGAGGGATTTTCCAGATGTGCTTCTGCATCGGCTTCAATAACTTTCTACACACACGATGTTTAGAATATATCCAACACACCCAGACCGATGGTAGATATAGATGTATTTAACAAAGATGAATGTAGACTGTAGATGAAGAAGACTGATGGCACTTAACGTTTAATTAAAACGAAGAATGGTGTAGATCAAAGGTTCGCGGTGTCAGGTGTGTTGGGAATTAAAAAACAAAAAAAAATAAATAAAAAAATCTTCTAACCCGGGGAATGTTGATTAAAAGAACCGCGAATCTTTGAGATTACCAGAGTCACGATCCACACACACACACACAAACAGACACAGTGTGGTTACTACTAAACCGCAAAAACTAAGGACGTATTATTTTCTCTTATTATTAGTGACGAGAGGGAGAGAGAGAATGAGAGAAAGAGAAAGAAAAAGGACGTGCCACGTAGAACTCAAAAAGTTTAGCAAAATATATTTCGGAGAAAGAAAAGTTTCTTACCTTTGGTTATTAGCCTTACCAGAAAATATGAAGGTAACCAGATAAATTCCGGATAGGTAGAAAATAGAACAAGAAAAGCAGCTTCAGTTTTTTTTGGGAATAGATTAAATTGTAAATAAATTTCTATATCGATCTAGATATTTGAATTATACACCACAATTGAACGTGTATTGATTTTGATGAGAATGAGAGAAAGTTATTGCGAAGAGGGGGAGTCGGGTTGGAGTTTGAAATTCTCAAAGTTCCGAATGGTCAAAAATACGAATTTATTTTAGACGATTTCGAATTTTTAGAAACGTTCAAATTCAGAGTAATGAAGTTTGGAAAAACCGGAATCCAGACAGCTCAGAACTCAGAAAGTTCAAAACTCCGAAGGTCCAAGATTCTAAAAATTTAATGAATTGGACACGACGTACGTACGTCACATTCGTAAATTTCTAGTTTCCGAGTTTTTGGCTACTTCGGATACTATAGCTTTCGGAATTTGGTACCTTCGGTGCAAATTTTTGTGGAAACACTTTTTCCGAAAATTGGAAGTCAGTGATATTAAAATTCGGAACTCCAACCTTCTCTCCAAGCTTCTCAAAAATGTTCTTCGAATTGGCTTAATTCGTCTCAACGAAATTGGCTCTATAATCAGAAATCTGTTTGCTTGTATAATTTTTGCATAACAAAACGTTGTTCTTGAATTAGAATTTAGAATTCTACACAGTCTTTGAGAAACAGAAAAAAAAAAGAGAAAAAACAAAAAAGTTTAGGTCAGAATTTCGCAGCTCGTTCACGAGTATAAAATTTAGTTAGTCGCGGTTTCGTTTCGGTCTTAAAAACTTAGTTCATTTTAATCGAGTTTAGAACGAGGTTCGCAGCCATGGGAGGGTTGCTTTTTGTCAACTCAAACGTAAAAAAAAAAAAGGGTTTATTCTATAAAAATCGTTACCGAATTCTAAACGTGGAATGACGTAGGTACTGTATATTTTTCTTTCCATATACACAGACCGAGCTCGGTTCAGTCACGCGGACTTTGTCGTACTGACAAATTAACGACCCTGGATAGCAAAGCTGCCTTAGTTTTACGAGCTGAAACAATGCGAACGATATCTCGCATCTTTAATTATCTACTAGCTGTCTCATACATCGTTCAACCGCTGCCCAGAACAGTGGTCAACGATCTCGATGCTGGTATGAAGAAAGAAAAAAATAAATAAGTAAAATAAAATATGAAACACTTCAGCGTCAACGTGGTAATTGAATATTACATGAAATACAATCTTTTCATTTCCGATATCTCCACCCCGGATAATTTACGTCTTTCTTTTTACTATATATCTACAGATGAATTTGCGTAAATCATCCAGCAACGAACGATACGGTATTAACGAAGAACTTCTATAGGCTATGAAATATCCGTATAGGTATATATATACATACCGATCATTGTAACCCATAAATTTATCCTTCATTTTTGACCGCGAAATATAACTCGCATGATATTGAGAAAAGTTTTCATGATCGGTTTTCTCGTCAAATCAAAAAAACTAAATATTCGGTGAAATATGCGTTTTTAATTTCCGGTCAAAACGTAGAGATGTAATTTTCGTATTTCCCTTCCCACGAAATTTTTAGAACGAATAAAATTCCCGTCGCGATATGGAGCTATAAAAAAAAAAAAAAAACAAAAGAAAAAAAAAAAGAAAAAACTGAAAAATCGGGTCAACGTAAATCACTTTAGGTAAAACGTCTCTTAATTTATTTCCACTTAATTGTTCAACTTTGGGATAAAATTCTCACCGTCTAGGTCTTAGTACGTTCAGTTAGTCTCGCCCTATTCGCAATCACTCGGTGCTTGCCACCCAATAACAATGTAAGAAAGTTTTACTCGGGTAAAGCTTTAAAATTCCAATCACATCTCAACATTATCCAGCCACTGATACCGCCCGCGAATTTCAAGTCTCAAAAGGCGAAAAGTACCAGACGGCTTTTCCAACTAAAGAACCGCCTATTATTGATTCTTGATCGAGTCACTTCAATACGTACGTATGTATGTTAAATCTTATTATAGTTGAGACGTAATCAAGTCACGTACTTAATATGACGACAATTATAAAATAATTCGATATTGTTCTTAAGATTTTGATTGTTTATTAATTTACGAGTTTTTTTTCTTTTTGTTTTCTTCTTTTTCTTCAATGAATTACATATAAGGTAGGTATATGAGGTAAAAGATATTTTTGTGATTTTTCTTGATTTTTTCTTTTATTTTTTTTTTTTTTTCCGTAAAGCTGAAATTCCGGAGCCAAATTAAATTTACTTTACTCAACCCCTAAAGCAGCAGCAGCAGCATGAGTGTCTTTTTCTATTTTTCTGTCAGTCTGAACCCATAGCAGCGGTAAGAATGTCAATAAACCAAGGAAACGTGACCGAAGTTGTAGCTCATGGTTTCTCGGTCAAACGAAAGAATCTGTTCCAAACGAGATTTAATTGATTTCGGTATCGTAAATCTCTGAAGAATTCTTCTCCGTCATAAGACACCCGTCCTTTTTCCACCCGGATTGGTGTCTTATATACGCGTGTAACAATAAGTGATGGCGGTTCTGCCTAACGCCTATAGTGGCCCATAAAAAGGTAAAAAAAAAAAAAAAAGAAAAAAAAACAGACGAAAAATAAAATAAAAAAAAAAAATAGGAAAAGGAAACGAAAAGGGAAAAGAAAAGGGAAAGGGAAAGAAAAACAGAAAAGGCCAGAACTTAAGCTAGGACCAGCATCAGTCGAGCTTATTGAGCTTCTCTGGATATCCTGCGGGTGTCCTGACTCCTGGGACTCTGAGGATTCGGTTGGCCCACCTTCGGACTTTGTGACGCGTATCCTGGTTATCCTCTCGACTTTCTCTTCGTTCAGGACTCTGCAAAAGGAGTCGGTAGAAGGCGACCTCACGACCTTTTGGCTAATGGAACGAGGCAATTCACTGGAAAAGGTAATTCGCGATGTGTAGTACGATTTTTCTAATCTTCGAAACGAATTACACCTCGAATAAAAACGGTGGATTTTAATCTACCCGAATTCGAGGTAATAATTACGGTATACGAAAATGGTCGGTTCCTTTATTTTATTCATTTTTTATTTTTGTGTTGTTTTTTTTCTATGTTTTATCTTTTTATTTATTTTATTTTATTTTCTTTTTTTTTTTCTCTTTCGGTTTTATCACGTTTTTGTTTTTTGAGTCAGTTTTTAGTCCGTATTACGAAGGATAATTTCGGGGGAGGAGTACCGGAGGATAAACAAAATTGCGACGACGGTCCTAACCTTATTATTGTTTATCTTTCACAGCGACTTTCCAAAGAACGAACGCTTTTTTCCTTCGCTTGGAGGGAAAAATATTGTTTGCTCTGCTTTTCTCCCCCTTTCTCCTTCTTATTCGGTATAGTAACCGAGGCAAGGAGGAGAAAAAAAACTTCCCGGAAGTTATATTACAATATTGCGAGAGTCACTGATTCTCTAGAACAGAAAAGCTTCGCTTTCCTCGCTTCGATGAAAATTTTCAAAAAGAAGATTAAAACGCTCGCTTCGGTCCGAGGCAAATATATATTATATACACATGCACATAGGTATATATATATACATATTATGTATCCAAAATTAGAAGAAAAAAAAAAATAAAAATTTAAGTAAAAACGAAAAAATAAAAAGAAAAAAAAAAAAAAGAAGATTCCCGCAATTTTCACGAACAGATCCCACCGCAGATTATAATTTTTCTTTATTCCTTTCATCCTTTTTACTAATTATTCTCTCATCATCTCTGAAAAATAATCTTTTAATAAACCCCATCTAATACCACAAATGGAACGATAAAGGTCAGTTATACTGGCAAGGTTCACGTGGTCACTTTCGATTCACACGCTACCCCACGACGTTCCATATAGGTATTAGCTTGAACATCCTTGAATTAGAACGCGGGTCGGGGAGGTTTGTCCACCGGGACGTTAGCGGGAAGTAGGTAGATACGACTCGGTCAGTAAATTAGCCTGTCAGAAGAATGAAAGATGAATTATCCTCGCGGTTTTTCTTTCGTTTCGTTTTTTTCTTTACTTTTTGTTTTTCCTTTTATTTTTCTCTATCTTTCTTTCTTTCTGGCGAACAAGGTGACGAATTACATTCATATCCGTACACATACACACACACACACACACACACACACAAACACGTATCGCATTACACATTCAAGTAGAAACCGAAAGTGACGGCAATAGGCAACGAACACGTAATTTCTCTCTGTCAGATGCCTCTTGCAGCGTCAAATGCGATTAGTCTTCCAGTATAATTTGCATGGATTATTTGGTGTTTACCTTAGTTAAGGGATGCTCTCGGGGCGATGAGCCAACTAATTTTCTTCGCTTGATTTATTAATTAATCAATTACCCTCTCTGTACTCATAGCTACCGTTGCTTAAAGCCAATACTTACAAAGAACGTGTATATAGGTAGGGAGATACGCCAGTCTACGTTCCTTTTCTGGCCCTTTGAGGTCATATCTTGCCCTACTCTGGATATATATTCAAAAAAACATATTTCCCAAGCGACAAAATGATCGGGAAAATCAGACTTCGAAAGCCCACAGACTCTGGAGTGAAAGATTGGTTTCCTTTCTTCTTCTTAAAGCTGGTATAAAGATGATTGATGTTGTTTATCTGGCTGTTAATTGAAGTGATAGTCAAATTCGAATTGAATGTTACAACAACAAAAAAAGAAGGTTTTTAATTGTTTACCTCAATTGGTTATAATTTGAGGTATGAATTGAATGGGTTTTATAAAGGGGAACCTCTCTTTCGTGTGATTTTTTTTCTTACTATATTCTATTCAGACCCTCTAATCGTATACGAATCGTTTGAAGAATTATGGTAAGATTAAAATGATGAAAATTTTGATGATTAATATTTTGATCTCCCTCGCCTCTCGAATCTACTTCAGAAAAGATGAAAGGAAATAAGATTAAAGGAAACGTAAGACGATCACGATTCTATCCTACTCTCGTTCTCACAGCTTTCGCTTAAGTATTTTCATCTTCGGTTCCGGTTTACTGATCCTCTTGAAGCAATAACCAAGCCGTTCGCTCACAGTTATATCAAAGATACGTGGACAAAATTTTAACGCGATATACACACTTCGCTGTACCCTACTATACCATAAACTTTCCCAAAAGTGATTCGATTATGCGCGAATAAACAGACATAAATATTAAAGAAACTTACAGCATCGGTATAATTTTTTTTTGCAATTAGTTTTGTGTAAGAATTTTCTTTTGATTTCTTTTTTAACTTTTATAGAATTTCATTTTACATTTTAGTAGGTCAAAGTGTAAAGAGGTATAAAGTTGAGATTTATCACGAGGTCAAAAAACCACGCAGGCTTTTAAACTGATTGGTAAAAGATTTTAGTGAATAGAATAAGAGAAATTTTTAATTACGCGTTGCTTCTTTACTGGCCGCGAACGAAAACGATATATAGTCAATATTTGACGAGACTTTATTATATCAGCCATTGTTGCTTGTCGATTAATTTCTTGGTGGACAGTAATTAAATATAACGGAAGCTTCGTTAAAGAGCTGACTCGAAGCTTAGAAGAGTATTGAACGGTGACGTTAAAACAAAGACGAAGTTTAAATGGTATAAATATTTCTCAAGAGATTCTCTCTTCCGCTCTCATTATAACATTCCGTGACTTTATTGGCGGTAAATTAAATTTTTTCATCAAATACTCTCCTATAAAAGACGCTCGCCCTCTACCCCGTATTAAGTTTAGACCACACTGCGGCTGCAATATCAAATCTGATCTTTTTTTAAGTGAAACTTCTTATGGGGCGCTTAGGTATGGGGAGTGAAAATGCTCAGAGCGTCACGGCCGAGCGTCAGTCAAATATAATAAAATATATATATATAGGGCATTCCTTGCCAATGACAAGAAATATAGGACGCTTCTTGCCAATGACGAAAAAAAATTTCAACCATTCCCAGATCGAATTGGGATGAAATCCACTGTATAAAAATAATGTTTGTCAATATATAGGACATTTCTAAGCAATGAAAAAATAAATTGTAAATATATCCAGTTTTTTTTTTCTTTTTTTTTTTTAATATTTATTTTGAAAATTGAGGGAATTCATTTTTCCAAAAATAATTAACATTCCTGTTAATTAACGAGGGATTGTACGTATAAATAATTTGTGAAACTGCGTTGTGGTGGATTGACAAAAATTGAACTTTATCGATAAAATACTGCTATACATCTACCATGCACCTGGTGTTCGACAGAACTGTACACAGGGCTTAAAACGCATTGAACAATTATCTCCGTGATTGTAAAATGCCATATATATTTAAATATTTTCGTGTTTACTGGAGACTGCGTTTATCAGTCTAAAATTTCGCGAGCTTAGTCGAATTTACTGGAATTAAAAATGGCAAATTTTTTATTTGATTAGTTAAGTATAAAATTAATACTTGTATAAAAGGTTTTTTTTTTTAGAATTTCACTCCTCTCTCAAAGAAAGATTATCAAACAAATATAATGATGATAATAATTCAAGAGTTATCCTGAGTCTAAAAATAATTAAGAATGATAACAGGGATTGAATTTTTGATAATTCTAATTTAGCTTCGGGTATAAACGATTTTTTTTTTTTTTTTGCAAATGTAATTACCGACCCAATTCGGGGCAAAAAAAAAAATATAGAAAAAAAAATAAAAATAAAAATAATTAAAGAAAAAAAGGAAAAATCCCTTTTCCGTTTGCCGCTGGCATAATAACGATTCGTAATAATGAGAAAAATTCCCTGGCGATTACGCACGTGCGTAAGCCATCGTCTCGCATTTCGAGTTAATAAGCGTAATAAATATAATCTTTCTAAGGCCGCAGGAAAATCTCTTCTTGTTTTTTTTTTATTTGATTTTTTTATTTTTTGTACGTTATGGTTGTTATAAAATAAGCCATACGGGCGACACCGATAATTTAACGATATAAGTTTCGCCTCCCGCGCGCACACGGTTCGATCGTTCTGCAATCTGGCAGCAGTTGGCTGCTCAATGTTTCAGAAATAGAGCTCTGCTCTTTCCCCTTACCCTTTTCCTTTTCCTCTTCCTCTTCCTTTTCCTCTTCCTCTTCCTCTTCCTCAGCCGACGCTTTTCCTCAACTCTACTGCCCCTGCAGGCATCCTGCGAACGTCCCTCCCAGATTCTTTCTCCCTTTTTCTCGTCCTCTTTTACCCTGGAAGAACACCGAGGGGTGAGCTACTATAAAAATACAATAGTCGACCAACTTTAACCGTATATCTCAGCATTGCGTTGCTTTTTCTATTCTACGCCATGATACTCGCTATGTATTATCAAACGGACAGACTAGACGCAACGAAATCCTCTACGTCCTCGCTCTGCTATACATATAGCCAATAAGTTAATAGACTAGCTAACTCTGGTCCGATCCACTTTTACCATATAGGAATATATATACATACACATATGTGTATGGTACCCCTATTCCAAATAGATTTTTCTCAGCAACTCTACCCAATTTCATTATTTCCCTTCCCGCCTCATCTGCTTTTTTTTTCTGTTTTACAAACCGATCAGTTTACTCAAAGTTCTCCCAATATGTTGTCATGCCTTTCACCCATTCTGAAAATTTATCTATTTCAATATCGACTCTTCGAAATTCTCTCTTCGTAAAAAAAATTATAGAACCTTTAAAATAATTAAACGATTTCGGTTCAATTGAAAATAATAATGCTTATTATATTTTAGTGAGAAAAAATGTAATGATGCCAAAAAAGGTAAGCGAATCTTTTAAAAATAGTCTCAAGCTGTTGAGAAAATTGCAATATTTTATCGTTGGGAAACAGCTTTTACAAGCTTAACGCTCTTCGGCGCTTTTCAAAAATTTCAACATTAACAAATTTGAGATTTCTCAACCATATCAAATCTCGGATAGAACTTTCCGCTGTCTGGAGATGATCATCACAGGTTTCAGGATTCGGGTTACCCCAACTAATCTACCTCAAGTTTTCATGTACGGGTTCGGAACGTTAATCCCATAATTAGTCGATAAATTATCTTCAGGTTTAAACGAGCATCGGAAATCGTGAAATCCTAATGGAGTAGGAAATAAAATGAAGTGGAAATTGGATGATCATGTTAATGATCGCGGCCTACCGATCTGCGCGCTTCATGAATCCACAAAATAAAATAAAATAAAATAAAATAAAAAATGGATAGAATTTACTTTTGGCAAAAATTACGCCATTAAATGGAGGAAAAAACGGACTGGGAAGTGATATACGTGTCGATTATCAGGCCTAATGCGTATTTCGCGTGTCGAGTTCGAGGTGACGGGTAGGTATAGTTTCGATCGCTTTTCACGCAACCCTTGGAGGGCAACTAGGGTCTGGCGAGGTCTGCGACCTTTAGTTTACGCCACGACAACTGGTGACTCGTAAGGTTTAACTACAACGTGGCGCCAGGGCGACCAAGTAACGAAATCGGAATACATGCCGTTTTCCATAACATGAATATGCGGCCTGTGGAAAGCGTTGTTTCATTGTGGCCCTCGGCATGATACGAGGCGCGATACGTTCTGATAAATCCAACATTTTTTATCACGATTTACGACAGAAAAATGCAAACCGAGTTCAATTTACTCGCGAGGTTTGAGGCTTGGTTAAACACTATTCAAATATCACACACACACACACATATACACACATCGATCTCATAAAGCCGAATCTATTTAATCTATACGCTCGAGCTTTTGCGCGGGGGTGGAAGGAAGAAATTGCCTCGTGAAACTGGATTCTTATGATGACAAATTTATAGAAATCGAAGATAAACTGTATAAGTCTTTGGTTAATATTTTTCAGTTTAGAAATTTGGCTTACTTCCAGATCGCGAATGAGTCTTTAAACAATTTCTAAAAAGCTCTGGGATTCAGTAAACTTTTATTTACCCAACTATTTTTGAGAATAAGAACTATAAATTAATGAAAAAAACAAAAATAAAAAAAAAAAAAAACAATAAACGAAGACAAACATAGTCTTTAGGTAATATTTTCGAGTTTAGAAATTTGGCTTTCTTCCAAATCGCGAATAAATAGTCTTTGGATGAATTTTAAAAAGCTCTGAAATTTAAAAATTGATAAAAATCAAAGATAAAGACTAATCTTTGGATATAATATTTGATAACTTAGAGAAATTGAATTCTTTGAAGATTGTGAATGAATGTTTAAAACAAGTTCTGTAAAGTTCTGTAAATTCTTGAAACATTTTTATACCAACCTAAGAGAATATTCAGGTAAAAATATAAAAAATAAAACCAGAAAAATCTTTTTAATATTTAATCTGCAGATTTTGATTAAGAAAATGATATATACTCGTATGTAGGTATGTACCTCGTTCATACATATGTGGTAATAACCTAAAGTTTTACACTTCCCTCTCAGAGTATTGATAAATTGTTCAACGAGCAGCCGGTAGGTATGTACATAATTTTACCAAATTTAATCGCTTCCAATTAAATCCACGATTGCTAATTTGAATTTTCGACTCACGGAAGCATAACGAATCTGCACTGTAATTAGCTCATCTCTACAGGCCTTAAACCGCTTCGTTCTTATGGACTGTGACGATCTAACGAGTAATTTCCACGCACTAATTCAACCCTTTTCCAAATGACGTCTGTCAGATACCAAGAAACGTGTTTCGAACTTAACGATGAGTTAAAAAATTTCAAAATATTCTCTCAAAAGAAAAATAAGAACCTTAATTAATCGCACAGACTTCCCCCCCCCCCCCCCCCCCCTAACTGTTCATTATACGCGGAATAAATAAAATACGTTTTTTCCGAGTTTATTATGGTTTTAATGATAACAGAATACGGTTTAAATTCTACGGTTATATTTGACTTATAAAATATCTAGCAGGATCTGAGGTAGGTATATTAATTTTTGTGGTTTTATGGATGATGATGAAGTATAGGTAGCAGAGAGAGAGAGGGAATTTGTTGATTCAGCTAAATACGCAGCATGATATTTCGTTGGCTTCATAAAATTCGTGTAGCTTGACGTCTGATTAAATTCTTGAGAATCTTTTTCCCTTTTTTTTTTTTCCTTCTTTACCTTATGCTTAATTCCAAATCCGTACTAAAAAAGGCTGGGATATTCGTACCTACAGGGCAAGGCCTGGGAGATGCCCGAATGTCAAGATGGAATTTCGTTCAAAAAAATTTTTGGTGAATCTTATCATCGGTTAAATTTTTTTTTTTTTATAAATACACCACGTTAAAGGCATAACTCTTCATTCAACTAATGCAAAAGAGAGAAGAAACAAAAAAAAAAAATACTCCGCTCGTAACGTTTTACATGAATTTTTTAACTTTTAAAAATTCGTAAAATTGTTATCCAGTTCTTTTGACTATTTGAAATTTATCTAAATTACATAATTACACTACATCTGGGTTAACATATGTATAGGAGTAGCGGAATTCGTACAGTTGCAATGCGATGTGGTATGGTACAATGCAGAGATTCATCATGTCTGAAGTTAAAATATGTGAAAGTTAATATTAGCTTAATTAATTCCTAGCGGAATTCTCGCAATGTGTATATATACATAGTGTACAAGCTAGGTTATAATTAAATGAGACGTTTCGCTGGCAGGTGATTCAGTTAAACCCTATAATCAAATAAGAACGCGAGTGTCAAGTCAAATATAAGTTAGTCGACTTGGTAATTCACTTTTCCGAGACGTCAATAGCAGGATGTCGTTTCCACAGTCGAAATTATATACGAGTAGGTATACGAGTCTACATATCCCCAAGCTGATCTTCTAACGGGGGAACAGTTCAACCCTCTAAAGTTCAAGAAGCAAAAAAAAATTAAAAACCATCAAAAAAGAGGAGAAAAAAAATTTACAAAATGTCCGCAAAAAGTTAAAACGGAAATTTATGTAAACTTTCACGACAAGCATGCCTATAATATCCTTTTCGAAAAGCAAAACGTTTGTCAACAGTGCACGGAGTATCGTATAGAGCAACTGATACTAAAACAAGAACACATTTGAACTCCATCTAATTAATCACTTCCGTTGATCAAAGTGGTACCCTGTCCAACTTCACCCTACGTTTCCCTAGTCCTAGTGAGTATGGCAACATACCCTTTGGCAGCTAGCAGTTAGAGACTTCCAACGTTCTCTGAGATTGTGTAACGTTACTACCCCCAATGAGGAAGAGAGAAAGATGATGATGGGGGTAAAGGAGGTGGTGAGGGTGGGATACGTGATGTCACATTTGCATACTAATTACGGGTTAATTAATTGGCCCCTCAGATTGCCCAGAGCTTGGCACTAGGCTCCATGGCATACCAGCTCTGGAAGACAGTGAATTACGGGAAATCTGGGAAAGTGATTAGCATCCAGTTATTTCCTACTAGCTCAGGGTAAATTCCGATTACCAAGTACCAATTCAAAATCAACGCTTCTACGTATAATTTAGGGATACGTATGGGTAGATTATGGAACACATTAAATAGATAGGTGGATTGATAGAACGATATACATTATATACGTTTGTTATCCGAAAGGAATAGAACGTATTATGCAAGGACAGGTCATGGTCACAGGAATTTAGGTTCAGGTTACTATCGGTTTTAAAAAAATGAAGAAAGTCGTCAATTTCAAATCACCTACGAAGTTTATCTTGCCAAAACTGGCTAAGTACTAAATACCAAAAATTTTCAAGAAATGCAAAAACAAAACTGTACCATTCTCTTCATTTTTTCAAACGTTACACACTTCCAGATATCCTAAAATTCTATATGTATACGTGTAGTTCATTTAGGCACCGTAAGAACACTAATTAGTATAACAAAGGCTTATCATCTAATTAATAATATTTTCATATTTATCATGAACCTATACATTTTCTCATATTATATATCGTACTTATATACCATACTTATATAATATACCAACTTTATAGACCGAGGGGTAAAAGATTGCATGTTTCGACCCAAAATTTGCATGTTTTAGGTAGGAGCTGTCACATTAATGCGAAGAAGCTTAGTTTAAAAAGGTTTACGCATACCTGGTGCTCCCAGATGGAGGTAGAGATTAAGGTTGGTTTTATCTCTTGGATAGCGGAGGGGTATAAGGTGAAAGTTGAGTAATCGAGACGCGGAGCGTCGCTTATTGCGTTGCTTATTGCGTCCTGCGGTTTATCAACGAAATCTTAAACAGCAGGTTATTATTACAAGGAGTAAATAACCCAGGGCATCACATCTTCGGTATAAGGATAAAGAAAGAAATCTTTTCATCATAAAAAGAAAAAAAAAAATATATTCCCAAAGGATATAATTCACCACGGAGATGATCTCGTTGCTAAATCATATCAGGCGAAAGAAATGGTAGGAAAGTAACGATTCTCCGTAAGTCTATCTATACCGCGACAACGTATTGCAGAATTTTCACACCCTCACAAAAAAAAAAAAAAAAAAAAAGAAAAAAAAGAACCTGACAGAGTCAGCATCGAACCTACACAAATCCTTCTCATTCTCTAACGCTGGATTTTCGACTCTCCAACAGTCATACATCACTCCTGGGCAACGCCCATCTCATCCGTTCCCTTCAGGCTTCCCCACTTTCCTTGGGGATTCCCTGAAACTGGTTGAACCCCGTTCCTTTTTTGGCCCCGCACGTCTCGTCCTACGGAAAACCCGGTGCCCTTCACCCAGACGCCGTATATTCCACCACTGAAGTTAATTCGTTCTTCGCCGCATATACGCATCACCAAAACCCCTGGGCCTCGGAGTCTTTTAATTGAAAGTTTTTTATTTTTTTTGTTTTTTGTTTGTCCTCGTACCTTTACCTTCGTTAGTGATTACCAAAAAATAACAATCACTAGTCAATTTTGAAAACACATGAAAAAAAATTGAGGGAAATTTTATTCCACCTATACATGTAAGCAAAATACAAATTCGCATTTTTCGGATATGAGGGAGTTTGGAAAAATCCCAAAAACCGGTAAACGATATTTGCATACGAGACACGACGCACGTACACGACTATCTTTATGGTTCATCATATGATTTATTAGCCACGTGTTAGCAAATACACTCCAGAGTCCAGCTTTGGCAGAGCTCTTTATCAACGGAAAACAACGACCGTCAAATCAATTTTTAATTTTATTTTATTAAACCTGGAGAATACCCTCGTTCCGAGACTATAATAACTTCACATTGAAAAAGCGGTGTGCGCAGGTACTAACATTAAGACTGTATGTGAAGGGGAAAGGTAAAGAAAAACCTTCTCGACACGCCGGGCGCAAAGTTGGATTTTATACCCGCTTCGCGTTCACAAAATTCAACATTCTGCAAGTTGTATCGAAAAACAAGGTTCAATACACATGTGAAAGATGATTCTCGACTCGTGTGATTGTCACCCTCGTTTCTCTCGAGTGAAAAACTTCACACTCGTCCGAGAATCAACATTTTCGCACTAGTATCAAAAAGTACTATTTTAAGCGAGAAAATAAGAAAATCTGTTATTACTATCGGTTTACTTCACCAATTTGTTTCTATATCTGTAAATTTTCCTCATTTTTTTTCTCACTTTTTGATATTTGATTTGTGTCCCTTGCCAATTTATTTTCAGTATTAAGTTTCTCTGTTCGAAGAATCCTGATCATGCGAAAAAATAAATAAAAATAAAAGAAAATAAAATATTGAACTTTTAACGTTGGCAAGGACTGTTGTATTGTTCTGTTACTTGATATTACTGTGTTAACTTCGATTTATTCTATACGTATACTCTCTGCTTTTATCGTTTCGTTTTCTTTCTTGAAAAAAAGTTATAAAAATACTTACGGCTTTAAAATTAACTCGCATAAATCTTGATTTATTAATATTGACATGAGAATCATACCAAAAAAGAGACAAAATAAAAATAACGTTCCACTTCCCGTCGACCTTGTTAACCGGAAGGAAATGAAGCTGATAAAAAATAAAAAAGCTTTTAAATATTCGCAAAATCTATGCCATATTTTATTCAATAATTGCAATTGCAAGCTGTTACGTAATCTGTAAGTCCGAATCTGCCAAATTTCATCACTGTTAAATTCTCTTCGAAAGGATTTTACCTCGCGGTTTTCGCATTGAGTAAATACGCCCTTTGCTTAGGGTTATAGTTCGAAGTTCGTACCCTCGTTTAAATACTAACTTAGAACTGGCAAGTGTCAATTCAATACGGTACCAACTCGCACAGGAAAATAATGCAAAGAAACGATGATGAAACAGGATCTCACCGAGGATATTAATGGATAAATATTGAATTTAGAACCCGGAAGACACGTTCTAGTCGTTGTAAATGTATTGGTTAAAAGGTACAAGCCAATATAATGGGCAATCAACGCAGTTTAATTACTCGGATTATAATTAAGGCATATCAAACGGGGCCAAGCTGCACGTAACATAAATGAAATGAAAGGGAAGCCAGTTGCGTGACTCTTTAGTAAACGGCATTAATCAGTAAGGTTATGTAAAAAAAAAAAAAAAAGAAAAAAGAAAGAAAAACGGATTGACAAGGGTCTATAGAACGGTGTAAGGTAATTGGTGAGAGTATCGACATTCGATGGTTGGATAGGATCACAATTGACGTGAATAGCGTGTCCTTTATTCACCTCTCAATTTGACAAACAAAGTGGCAGCTTTCCAATCGAGACTTCCCTTTTATCCAAGCTCAATTCGAACAAAATTTATTTTAAACTACAACAAAAGAATCTGCCTCGTACACGTCGTCTCGTTTCGAAACTGTTTTGAATTAACTGATAAAACGCGTACAACTACCAGAATTCGTCAGGTTCGTTGAAAAAAAAAAATTCTCCCTCTCTCTCTCTCTCTCTCTCTCTTTCCTGTAATCCGTCAATATCCCACAAAACATGTTGCCATACCTCGCGAACTTTTACATCGATGAAATTTAGTTTGAAGTACTAAAGCCCGGGTAAAAAATTTATATGTAAAAAAAAAAAACATTGTCCAAACTTGAAAAAAAAAAAAAAATTTTTTTTTTAAAGGTAGGTATCGCATATGGGTAGATAGGCATCAGCTGCCAGGCACCTATACCAGCCATCAGGAAGAAGGGAATCTTACGCGTCATTAAACGCGTTTGTATGTAGGCGCTAAAGTTGGCTTGCGTAGCAAAAGGTGGGCGAAATAACGAGCCGTGAAAATTTAATATGTAAAATCTAAGCGACAGACAATATCCCAGAGTTTTTCATTTTTTTTTTTTTTTTTCTTTTTTTACTTTTCTTTCGTTGGATAGGGATTTAGGTGACGTGTGACGCTGGGTAAAATAATAAATCAGGATATTTTATGACCTGAAATACATAAAGAGAAGATAAGCATATTCCCAGGTCGTTTTGTAAAACCGGCATAAAAAAATTCTGATTAATATTTCCTATCAATCAGGGAATGACAAAAAAAAAAAACAAGCCGGAAAAACAGTTTTTGGAGTGCTTTTCATCAAAAAGAAAAAAAAAGGATGGGTTTGTCAGGGGAAGAAAAAGTATAAAAAAGTATTGAAAAACCGAAAAAAAAGATCAAAATAGAAAATTTCACATAAAAAAATGCCCTATATATTGACGAACAACAATTTCATACACTGCGTTTAATCCCAATTCGATCTAAGTACCCTTACAATTTCCTATTGTCATTGGCAAGGATCGCTCTATATATTGACAAACAACAATTTTATATAGTGCATTTATTCTAATTCGATCTGGGTATATTTACAATTTTTTTTGATATCATTGGCAAGGAATGCCCTATATATATGAAATTCTCAACTCGGAAGAATATATTCTTTCATTCAGAAAGGTAATACAGAAAAAAAAGTATAGGTTTGTCGGTAAAACAGCGAAAATCGATTCATTTCCGGTAGAACCGGAAGTTCAAATAAAACAAGACATGGTAATTTTTCATGCCCATCATTTGGTTGTAAAGTCCTGTGAATTTCAGATTTTTTCATCGAGCCGTTTCCGAGATCACCGCGCGAGTTTGTCGAACAGGCCGACAGACAGACCGACATCTTTCTAAAAACCTGTATTTCGGATTCTAGAGGGTCGAAACCGTGAAGATTCGTTGAAATTAGCAAAAGTCACTTTTCAACCAAAACCAATACTTCTCTTACATCACCGTAGGTGATGAAAAGTAAAAAAAATAGCAAAAATTTGATTCCCATCAGGATTCGTCCTAAGTTAGACAACGGAACTAGGCAAAAACAATCGTCTGTTGAATCGCGAAATTATTCCTAGTTGAATATCTGCCTCTCCTGTATCGGGCGGAGATAAGGGCAAGAGAGGAAATAATAGGATTCGGAGGCCATATTGGTTAGAAATAATAGGCATTTGGCAGGTAGAGAAGTACGGGGGGCATGGGGTTTTGTGGGGAGTAAAAGGGGGAATTTATCGCTTTACTCGCAATGTCGTTATCCTCGCCTCAATTCGGTCGCCTCTCCTGACACTACCAGTAATTGGATTCGTGGATAACGCTTTCTACGAAACTTTTACAATAACGCGTTGCTGAATTCCGTTGGATTCCGGACAATTCTGGACAATTCTAGGCACAATTGCAGAACGACCTTGCCAACCCCCACCACTTGAACCAAAAATTCGGCAGATCTTTAATTAACTTTACTTTGAACCAAAATCAAATTCCAAAATACTTATTATACTAGTAGACTTTGAACTTAGTAACTACTAACCACAAGCTCGCGCTTATGCAACTTTGTTCTTAAACTATCGCCTCATTACACATAATCACGTATTTTTTTTTTCATCCCCCTTCAATTATTCGTACTTAGAGAGTAATTTTCATAGCGAATGAAAACAGTGGTAAACAAAATAGTTGAAAGAGTCAATTACCCTTGTTCTAACCGCGTGTTAATTCCGTTTAAACTTAACCACAAGAAATTAGACCCCTGAGTATAAGGCCGCGATTCACAGCAGTTGCAATTTCGTTGATAACCTCGGAATCCTTGCTCTGGGAATAGAGGCGATCGTATGAAACGGCCGGATGGTTGAATGGTTAAGATGCTCGCTTTACCCTGCAGCTGTTGGTTTGGTAATTAAATTTGCTTCTACCTATAGACTAGAGTTTACTCTGTACTCACGCTGGCTTATACTTAACGTCAGGATTAGCATTACCGCTACATATCCAACAGACAAATATATACAGGTAGTATAGGTATGTGTACATGTTTATACATATATTTCACGATCTAGGGAAGAAGCCAAATAGGGGAAAATGGGTGAAGGAAGAGGGAGACGAGAGAACCTCCTCACCTAACCCCCCCGTGAGAAGATAGGGTTCTATTAAACCTTATCTCGAATCTACCCTCCTAATTTAGCGTTTTCGTTAGGCGGTTGCGGCGGATATCGGGAGAGAATTAATGGGACATGTCGCTTTTTCATCTCAGGTTGAATTGAACTACTTATTCCCATTGCTCGAGGCTTGCGTCCTGACTGTCTAAATTTTCTTGGCGTAAAGACAACCTGTATTCAGTTAGTATTGACGATACGATGTTATTCGATCGAGAAAAAAGCCGATTTACTGTAGAAATTTATTTTAAAACGTACGAGACGTGACTTGAAAGAGAAAAAAAATTTATAGCTTAAACTATTTTCGGAAACTTGACTCAATTTTTAACCCCTTAATATACGAAGGTACTACGTCAATGGGTGGGTATAGACGGGTTCAATTTTACGTCGTTATTTATTTATTCCGTTATCCTAGTACGCTGTAATATGCCAATTAGATGAAACCCTGGAGGCAGATGTTGCCTGTCTTCACTGTCTGGGAAGGAGACTCGATAGAGGCTAGCAATAAATTAAAATCTTGCTTCGGCGGAAGGAGGAAATCTCGAGAGAATGAATTTCTAGAAATTATCTGACTGCCTCGTTTCCTTGGAAATAAAATAGATGGTAGCTGTACTTTGCCTACTGTTCAAGTGTGGGCAAGGAATAAGTTAGATATAATATGGAATACAAATCCCGTAGGAAATTATATCAAAATGTCCAACGGATGGAATCTCGCTCAAAATAAAAATAAATAAATAAATAAAGAAAACAGTTTTTAATAAAAAAAAAAAAAAAGTACCCAGATTCAAATTTCGGGATAAAAAAATATACTTTTTATTGAAGATTTGACGAAGAGTTCGTGTTTCAAAATAAAATTACATTTAAATTTAAGTAGTACCTACGATAGATGAAAACTGGAAAGCAGGTAATGTAATGTACGCATAGAGATCTGTATCCGAAGAGTATCTAAGTCAGTTCTTTTACAGAGTTTATCATCGAGACGTATATATACTGTAGAACTTTGAATGGGGAAAGTTATAGTATTTTTAGAGGCTAGTTTTACGTCGCATTCGAGAGAAAACAATCAGAAATCTTTTCTTTTTTTTTTTTTTTTTCATCCAGATATAAAATGAAGGAATAGATTTTCTTTGGGAGAATTTCTATATATAGCTAAACCATAGCGACATTGAGAAAATCCAGTCACTATTGAATAGGAAAGTTTATTTTCATTGGGTTAAACCTGTGAATTAATTAAATGTTAAAACCGTATATGTTTAGCAATCAAAATTTTTGACACCATTTTTATTTTTGTTTTTATCTGGATTTAATTATCTTTGATTTTTTTGTTTTGTTTTTTTTGTTTTTTGTTTTGTTTAACGAAAGATCAAAGACAAAATTAATATTCTACATAAGAATTAAAATACTTTTATTTGTCACAAGATTGGAACCATGAAGAGAAAAATCTTATATCGAAGTTGTCTCCAAAAATCTACCAACTTTACCAATTTAAAGTTATCCCCGTTCTTGGCGACGGAATAGACTATATACCAGTGCCAGACTATCGTTGACGTTACAGTAAAGGCGGTTTTAAAAAATCCAATTACGAATTCGGACAACCATTATTATTATGCTTCGTTGCAACAGCCAAAGTAACAGTGCATCTTAAAATTGTATAAACTTTTCTAGTTGACATGACAGTAAATTCTGTCACGTAGCATAATTTTTACGAATTTCCAAATCCAGTATCCAAACCTTTATGAACTTTGCTAACAACTGATTTATTTATTTATTTATTTTTTTTGTAAAATGAAAAACACTAGGATCATGATCGAAATATTTACTTTTAACCTCTGAGACCTTTTTGTACGATAAAAGCTTATCGTAAATATATGATAAATGTATTTAGGTATTCGGTGAATTAACTCCGTTTTAAAATCTGTCAAAACAGCTATCGTACGTGTTTGAGTCAAGTTCAAACATCCCGAGTCGGTTGAAAGTTATTTGTCAAATTATTTAACGGTGAATTAACTTGATTAAATATTTATTTAGATCATTTATGCGAGATCTGTATATGTCAACGATCAGTCCTGAGGGGTGAAAAGTAAATTTTGGTATGTACTTTTTATTTCTCTCGTGAAAATATGAAATATATCGTTTCAGAGGTGAACTTTATTCATATTCGTGTATAAATATATATACTATAGGTATATACGTGTGTATAATATATCAAAATTGATATTGAAATTAAAATTGAAATATAAAGTAAGAGTATAAAACAAATAATTTTACAAAAGTGATTCAAAGCTGTCGGAAACACCGTAGCTAAAACGGTTAATAATATTTTTTCTTCCTAATCAATACGTCACTCACAATTTGGTTTTACGAGGTTTTAGGTGAATAGCATGGTAATGTTATTGCTGTTCAAGATTGTAACCGTGGTAGTGTATATAGCCTGTAACAGTAAAAGATAAAAGATAAGAATTAAAATGTAGGAAAATTATACATCTAGGTGAAAGAAAAGGAAACTGAACTCCCTGAGACACTTCTACCTACTCCGGTATATATATATATATATATATACGTAATATAAGTAGATTCAAACCAACGAACGAAGGAGTTTCTCGTGTTTGAGAAAATATGGGTACCTATGCATAAATAGGGAAGCCAACGTTCGATGAATATTCATGAACCATTTTGCGTTTGTCTTTCCCCTGCTGTTGGCTCGCTGCCTCGCATGAAATACCATCTTCAATGAATATCTTTGCCAATTCTCTGCCTCCGTATACTACCCGTCTAACTATGCAATCAAAGGCTTACCAACGTAAACCATTCGTGATTAAAAATCCAAAGCCTTTATTGTTGCCAGAGTAATAAATAGGCTGTAACGTCACCTTATTCACTTTCGTATATTCGATTTCTTATTACGGAAAAATGTAACGTTAAAATAAGTGCCGTTTAACGGCAACGGTCATAAGTTACCCCACGCAGGTCAATGATGTAGTATATGGTGTACCGAATACGACAGTAGCGAAATGTTTGCAATCAGAACCAGTCTCGGTGCTTCCAGGATTTATACAGTTTGACGTATACTGTCGTAACTCTGTAAAAGTTCCGACACCTGTGACATACCGTTGAGATATATAGGGTACCTTGAGTAAACATCCAACACCGAATGAGGGGAATTACGAGGAGCGATCGATTTACGCGACCTCGACCGAGGTTAGATTGAAGCCACGAGTTGTTTGCTCGGAATGACGAAGGGTCGAGCCAGTCTGTCTGTCAGTCTATTCGTCTATAGGGACGTCTGATGTCTTTGGCGTCGGTTTTCTCCTGTTTCTTATAATCTCATTTTCTCTCTCAAATAGTCGATTTTATGAGAGAATTTTTCAAACGGCGAGATTCAACCACTACGTGAAACTGTAAATCCGAACGATTCAAGGATTTAAAAGTGTTCTTGTATACGCGCTTTGCACGCGATCAAGGGGAGCGAAAGCAACGAAACGAAACGAAATGCCGTATAGAACGAGAGGGTAGTCAAATTCTCGCCTGATCATTGAAATCACTGCGGTATACGATGCGGTTAAAAGAGAGAAGCTGTATAGCCGTGAGGGATAAAATCAGACAATAAATTCTAAAATTCACAAATCGAATTATCAATTGACTAAATTTCTATAACACAACTGCGATACTCTCTTCAAAATTTTTGTCTGAGATCATTTTGCCTTTAATGATGTTAAGACTGTCTGATGTTATACATAATCGTTACAATCGTTAGAAAATTATAAATCGTGATTATATTATTCAAAGGATAAAGCATTGAAATGACCAAATGACTTTTTGCATCACATCGAACATGAGAAAGTCTCTAAATTTTTATGGAAACGCCAGAGCAATCAGTCAAGCAGAAATTTCATCTTATTATTTAACTTGAGAAGAAAAACTCTGTAAGACTCTGCAGTGAAGGTGACTGTAGAGTTTGAAGAAAGAAAAAAAAAAAATTGAGAAGAGTTTTATGTGAGGGAAAACAGTGAGAGGATCATTGGAAATACTATCTTGTATTTTGTGTATAAAATATAATGAAGATTAAGATGAAATTTACCGAACACTGATGATATTATTTTGCTTTGGTTGTGTCCACTGTGTTGTTTCCTAAATATAGAAGATCCTGCGGTGGACCTAAGCGCAGTTGACGAGCGTTGGAAGACCGTACTGCCAAAGAGGTTAAACCTCTCGCTTGACCACGACAAGGGAACAGAACGTGCATAAAGTGGTAAAGTACGTAATCCCAGATGATTGTCAGTGATAAAACATGAAATTTGAAAAGGATCCATATTCTCTTAGTTAGTTATTACGGAACAAGCTTCTCGGTATTTCTTCAAAAGTATGATGAATAAAAAAGGTCTTAGGATCCTCGCGATGAACTAAAATAAAAAAAACTTCCTTATTTATTTTCATTTTTTTTTTTTTTTTTTTCAAAGACAAAACGCTGCGGAATTCTACGGCATATTCTACTCTTACCTGACCTACAGGCTGGAGAGAAGACCTCAAGAAAATTGATGGCTTGAGTAAACCGCGTAACGGTTATCAGGGATGAGGCACGAAATTCAAAGGGGATCCAGTCACGTGTCCTTCGTTTGGGTAACGTTTCTCGTTCCCTCGACGCCCTATCACCCTATAACCCTTGGTGGAAGCTATGATAATAGGGAATTCTCCGCAGTAAACTTCGTCGGGTCCAAATATGGCCGTTCTATTCATCGTTGTTAACATCATAGTTCACCGCGTTCTCTGTATATCCTGTTTCACACGATTGGGACTGCGGATTGATGAAACCGATGAATCTTTACTAAATAATAATAAAAATAAAATAAAAATAAAATAAGAAAATAACGGATCCAGGATCAACGGTAAATTCTACAATGCAGATATAGTATATTTCGCGAATACTGCGGCATGAAATAACAAGTTAAAATATTAAACTCATATTTTTAAATCTCAGAAACACCGCACGGAATAGCAACGAGTTTTTCCTACCGAGATAACAGAGCGGTTCCGTGATTCGGGTGATTTCATAGCGGCCAGTGATTCTGAGCTTGATATCTGTGCCGTTTGTTTCTTATCTTTGCTACGACACCCTTGAAACCCATCAATTTTCTTATGCGGTGTTGAAAAAAAATAATTTTTTTTGTTTTTTTTTTTTTATTCTCTCAAATACAGAACGTGTTACGTTATCCGTAATTATGTCAGCACTAGAATAAGAATTCTACTCTTTGAAGTTTAGGAACGTCTGAGACTCTTGCTGTTTTTTTATTTTTTATTTTGTTTTTTTTTTCGAATATATTTATCGCCATATTGCGGTTGATATTCCCTTTCAGCTATACGAATTTATCGTTTTTATACCGCAGGCCTGATATATATTTATAGTAGAAAACGTGAACTCTTGATAGAGGAACATGCACGCGCTCTTCATCTTCGATCAAAAATTCAAGGTCGATACAAACTGGATATCGGCTCTATATTGGTTGAAGAAAATTGGCCTTTTCTTTTTTGGAAGGTAAAAATAGGAGATGACAGGTATACAGTGCAGAACCCTAAGGAAATTCTTACTCGACGATTACTGTTCTGGTATAACGTAAGCCGTTTTGGGTTTGAAAAATTTTTTCATGAAACGAAATTTTATGCCTTATTTTTTACATGGCTTGGCGAACACTGGAAAAGTCCATGGCCCGTGTAATAAAAAAAAATAAAAATTTCCACCAAAAGTCAAACGAGAAACGACGCCATCCGTCCCTACCTTCACTCTGCGGTTACCGTTGCGTGTCTGAATCTAGAATATTATCGTGCAGCTGAGGGAACGGGTAACGTCAGTCCTTGTGACGGTCCGTTTACGTCTTACCCAAAACGGCATTCAGTGGTTCGAAAATTTAGAAAACAAAAAAAAAAATAATAAAATTTCATTTCAAACCGCTTACCAATCCCACCGCTGGCACCAAATTTTTTACACCCACTGCCCGCTCTTCTGTATCTACCAGGATACCGCAGACTGTATATTGAACAACGTTATCACAATATGCATCAATATTGCACGATCAGGCAAGATTGCGTAACCTGCAGGTTAGCTCATGTGCGTAATTGCCGCCTATGCCACCCGTAACGTCAGCGAGAAGATGTGCATTGCAACATGATGTGAACATGTTCACATTTAGATGGTTGCTCTAGATGGAGGTGGAAAACCGAAATGAAATTTTTCGAAATCTCTACTCGAAGGTAAAGCCGAAGGATCTAATTTCAGTCTTTTTTGTTTTTTTATCAGTAAATCTCGATGATAATTTTCGATCAAGTCTACACGTACGTACGCAGCATGAGAGTAACGTATCAAGCCAAGCTTTACCAACGGCAATTCTCGGTCGGCATTAATCTTCACACTATCCAGCTGATGAAGTAGCAATTTCCTCTTGATCGTAGAAGGAAATAGGGCCGACATAGCAGTTGATCAAACCCTGTGCCCCTTCTCGCCGGTCGGCTGATCGATGGTGCACTGTACTCGTGGCGTATAGCACGTTGATGTAAAGGAATCATGGATCTTTCCGTGCCATTTGAACCCGGCATTGTCTCAACATGTGACACAACGGATCCTGGTTCCATCCCCAGCTGTCTGGTGGACCGGAAACATATACAAGTACTATGTGACGGCAACATCTCTTGACTATGAAATGGTCCTAAATTCTTTGAGTAAAAGGGCGATGGATAGCAAATTTTTTTTGTTTTATTTTTGTTTTTGCAACTTGGTAAAAGCTACGTCATTCTCGCGTTGATGCTTCGGGGCTGACGGCGAATTTGTCAACTTCTGTGTAAAGTATAGTGTGCACTTTATCAACAATCAGGAAACCCTCGGAGAACGTAAAGCAGAAAGAACTTAAGCTATCTAAATTTTCTTGGCAGTGCTAGCTCCGTACGTGTCGGACGTAGAAATGGGTAAAATTGAACTCGAGGTAAACTATATGCATGGGAAGCGAGGCCCAGTAATTTTAACGTACGATTCGCCTGGAATTGAGAGAAAAGAAACGGGAGAATAGAATGGGCGAAAAAACAGTCATTTTTTTAACTTCTAAAAACGTTCCGAGCATTTTTTTTATTTTTTTAATTTTTTTTCTGTTTCGCGACTTTATTAAAGCCTGCACAGACTTTGCAGTTGCATTTTGCATTTCCCAGTTTCTATAGACACTGTTTTTAACTAAGAAATAAAATTCCATGATATACATAGCTGATACGCCGGGATTTTACCCCAATTTTGTTCAAATTTAACTGTCCGTTTCAAAAATGAGAACTTTTTTTTTTTTTTTCAAGTTGCGAAGAAGTAACGAAAGTGTATATATAGAAGTTAAATAGGGCGGAGAAAAAGGGGAGATGAACCACGGCAATAATGAAGTTTTCTAATTATGGTCCAGTTTTACCGCGTTAGTTAAACTTCAGTTTCTCGTAAACTAAAGTTATACAGTCAACGGGGGAAGTTCATTACTTCGTTGTGACGGTGTTATAAGACAATTCACATTATCACGCTTATAACCACATGAACATAACAGCTATAAAAAGCTATTACACATATTCCTTGCCTAAGTATACAGCCCTTCCTCAAACTTCCGTTAATCATTGAAAAAAATTTGCATTCAAAATTTTCAAGTCAGTTTCGAAAAGTAGAAAAAAAATTAAAAATTAAAAAGACAATTAGTTGTCATCTTGAAAAATATTCAAGAAAACCTTTAAGAACCTTTTTGAAAACTTTTGAAAACCGTAAAAATGTTGAATTGTAAATAAATTTCTTATCTGTAAGTATAATAGAATTTATTTCTGAATCTCGAATCGTAAATTCTCATGGGATTTAGTTGGTTAACTTGTCGTCAGGTGCAGACGAAAATATCGTAACTAAATAAAGGTTAGTTCGAGTAAGGTAGTAGGTGGTAAACGAACGAAACCGAAAGTGCATTAACGTGATTAGTAAAGAAAATAGTGTTTGGCCGAAATGACCGCGTACGTGACTTTAGTCGACCACCTCGGAAAGATAGTTAAGCCCCTTGTCAGCGGGTAGAATTTGGAGGAAACGTCGTTTTCCCACCAGTATCCTCCTCTTTTTTTTTCCAGACCCGCAACTCGTTTCAGAGACGGTTGAGGTAGTAGGTCTCTTTACCTCTCTCTTAATCCCTCCGTAGTCTGGAATTAAAACAAGCCTCTGCCGAGTCCTCGTACGTGAATTAATTTCACAGTCACGCAACTGCTTCATATAGGTAGACACACGTGAGTCATTATACATTCAAAATTTATTCCCTGCTGTATAAGGTAGGTAGCTATAGACATAAGGGAAGGATAATTTTTTCTTTTATCTTTAACCCCCACGCGCAACTTATACACGTATGTACTGTATCTACGTACTTATATATACCCATCGCTATTTAACACCACAGACAACATTTCATATATTATCAATGCAATTTATTAATCTTCGAATCGTGTCGCTGCTTTCTGACTCAAGTCTACTCTGAAAAGTAGAACAATGTTTCCCGCTTTCAATTCAACTCGCATATCATAGGTATGTATATATAATATGTATTGTATTGTATGTATATCTACGTATTCATTTGCTTTACTATCACAGTTTCTATCCCCTTTTCACTACTGCATCGTATATCTATAAATCCTATCCTTATTTCGTATAGATATACGGTGTATGATATAGAAGAATAGTAAAATAGAAAATTGGAACAAAGAATAAAAAAAAAAATTAATTTACTGTACTCACGCGGATAAATTTCACCACTGTGATACGTAATACGTCTGATACAAACTACACTTGCATATATTCACATGCTGGATCTAAGTGGATGTTACACTCCCGGCTGTATTTACAGCAGAGTATACCACAGGTCGGAAAACTAGTGAAAACCACCTTGCCTTCGAGTATATCGTTTACATAAAGTGTGTTTACTACTTGCGAACTTGATAATAAAATATAGTATACTCCTATGGCTACTATCAGTTACCTTGTATCTACATTATGAAGTTTGATACGTATGTTTAGATTTTTTGGTATATATAACCCGATACAACAGTTATGAAATATTTTATAGTACATGGAATTCTTCATTCATAAATGGAAAGTGAGTATCTACACTTTCTCCATACCACACATCGATAATGGATTTAATATGAAAGAATTTTGGTTCTAACCAATCGAGATAATAAGCCAGAATACGAGGAAACTTTGCGGTCAATTGGTTTGGCGGTCCTTTGAGGAACGTAATTAGGTTTGATCATTTACACCGTAATACAGTAGCTAATATCGCTTATCTATATTGGCTTTTTGATAGCAAGAAGTTTGACCGGAAATTAACAAAGGCAAATGTTGTTTCATCGAGCGAAGTTTATGACGATAATTATTGGCCAGATTGTTACCATTTGTTTGGATATTTTGTTTATAAAATTTGGATATTTGGTTAATTTATTGTAAAATAATGCGGAATTATTTATGAATGATGAATAGCTAGAAGAATGTAAAATAAAAATACAGAAGGAAATTCACGCTGTTTTAAATTTAATTTCAAACTGTCTACTGGAGAGAAACGCTCAGCTCAGCTTCGTATCTTAGGAATTCCTACGGGAATGTATAGCCCAGGATGATACTTCAGGATTATTTTTACCCGATGTAACTTTGGAATAAGAAAATGGGAAATACTGTCGCATGAAATTATCGAAAATATATTACGAATAAATTTGTCAATAATTTTAGCCTTAGTGATCACGTTTTCCACTTCCCATTAGACAGATGTCAGAAAATAAAGACAACGAACCGTCATTCTCTTTACTCTTAGGAAAAAATAAAAATGAAATGAAAAAAAAATCGATTATTCATTAATTTCGAATTTTTAAACGTTCCGAATGTTGACAATTCCGAATTTCTGTTTTTGGAAATGGTATTTCCACGAAAGTCTGAATGATCAATTTAAAAAACTTCAAGTCGAACAATGCCGAAGGTTCAAAATTCTGTAAACTAAATATCCGAAAGGCCAAGACTTTGAAACTTGAAATTCACGGATTGAGCTTCGTGCCGCCTCAAATTTTCGAGTTCTTGAACTTTCGGAGTTTTGAATGTTCTGAGCTCGGAGCTGTTTGCATTCCGATCTTTCCAAATTTTAATATTTCAAACTTTAACGTTTCCGAAAATTCGACATCATCTAAAAGAAATTCATATTTCTCACAGTACGCTACTTTTAAAATTCGGAACTTGAACCGGGTCCCAATTTTTCCAGAATTCATAAATCTCCATCGTAATTCCGTACGATTAATACTGCCAAAAATCTAAAATAAAAAATGCGGAGAGGTTGTGATTTTGGTAGTAAATCGTTAATTATAGGAAGCAACGGGGTCTGGGATCGACACGACACGACACGACACGACGTTGCGAATGCTGGGTAAAGTGCCAGGCGAAATGAGCGGTTAGCCACTAAGCAGCCATTCAAGACGATTGAGCCCAACGCGTTCGTATTTCGTTTGCTCACTGGCCTGTTATCTTGTTCTGCAAATTACATTAGCCGTTAGCTACATTTGCCCTAACTAGTCTGATACTGTCTGATAAAGTTTGGCAGTACTAAATCCTAGCGTTACTGCAGAAATGATAAATATTATGAAATGAGAATTGAGAAATGACTGTGAATTTTTCTTGTTCTTTCTTTTTTTCATTATTATCGTCCTTTTTTTTCAGACAATGAGAAACAGCGATATTTTCGAGAGAAAAAAAAAAAAAGTGGGGTACGTGACTTGGGTATAATTTACGATTTGATTAAAATGGGAATTACCTAGCAATAAAACATGTGCGTATAAGCCGACCGATATCTGGGCCAATTAAATTAGTCAGATTCGGAGAAACCCATGACCCCTAAAACCCGTGGAACCCGAGACCCCGAAACCTGGAACTGTAATCTAAAGCGCGAAGGTAATTTACTTCTTGGCGTTGGTCGACACCGGGAGATTAGTCAAGTGACCCTCCGTCCGTCCACTGGTCTCCTACACTCCGTCTGTAAAGCGAAACTCTATTTATCTGGATTAGGCTCATCAGCAGATGAATAGTAGTAGAAAGCTTTTTGTTCACGGTCAGACCCCGATGTAAGTATGTATGTACTTTGTTGGTGAGACATTTCGAAAACCGCGAACACCAGTACCTACAATAATTATTTCACCTATTTCGAAATGATCAAAAAATTATTACCATACCCTAATTAACTCCAAAACATTAACTATCTAGTCATATATGATCATATCAAATCTAGTTACATTACATTAATATGAAATTATGAAATTATGCGTAATGATCAACTCGCACATACATTCCTCAATTTAACCACTTCGATTTAAAGGGATGGGAAATGGATTTCGCAGACTTTGCCTAATTTTCAGTCGGGATCTACGTTTTTTTGCTTATATGATTTCGAGTTGTTGAAAATGAATAAAATTGTGTGGGTCTAATTAATTCGTTCATTTTAGTCCTGGATTTTTAATGACAGATTTTATTTTCAATCACAATATTTCTGGGATTGTATGAAAGCTCCAATAGACGTTCGAAAACGCTTTTTCAAATGCAACATCAATTCAACGTTGTAGATATCGTTTTTTGCGAGGTTCGCCTGGGGAGCACTTTCAAATGGCTATAACTCAAGATTGTCTTATTCGCATGACACTTTGTTAGACGTGATTTCATCTACGCATTTTGTTTGTTACCTTTCTTTTTTAGTTTTTTTATTTTTCTTCTTTTTGTTCGTTTGTTGGAAAAAGATTCTCGAATGGTGATTTTGAAACTCTCGTAATTAATACACCTGACTAATACTAAAATATTCATACATGTAATAATTAAATATCAATTAAACTGAAACTAAACTGTCCGTTTACCACCAGGAAACGGAGAGTATAATAAATTACCAAATAAATAAATAAACGTTCAAAATTTTAACAAAATTTCATATTTTGGAAACAATTTTTCACCCAATTATCACTCAATGTACAAAAGTTGATATGATTCGTTACAAAACTCGTATAGCATTAACATATAATTTTGAAAAACTTTTGAAACAGGTTTCAAAACCAGACAGAACTCTACCTCGCTTCAATCTATGTAAAATAAATAAATTTTCAACTTTGCCTTAGTTTTTAACTTATACATATAATGGTTAACGCGAACACGATAATAATAATGATAATAATAATAACAATAATAATAATAAATTCGAGCCTGAAGAGAACCAAAAGTATGTAGGTATATACCTACTACGTAATTACACTACGTGACAAGTTTCTCGACTTGATAAAGCCAGAGAGATTAATAAATTCCAGAGTAGAAACAGTGAACAGAAGCTGTAGCCGAATAAGATGGCAAAAGCATGAGACAACCGCGGTAGGGAATTTCGAACTAAACCGTTATACACCCCCCCGATTATTTATCGGTATATAGTTCCATTTTATTTCCTTTATAGTAAAAATCTCCTAGAATATCTCTAACATCTTTTTGTCTTCACTCAGAAAATACATCAGTTTCTATTTTTCGAGTGATGCCTTCTCCATTTTTTTATTTTTTTTGTATTTTTTTTTTTATTTATCATTATCAAGTTCTTTTACTATTCGACGTAATAAATAGTTGCCAGTATATTTTTACCAGTTCTGTAATATATTAACACTATGTATTTCACCCGTTTATATACATATACTACTCTATATACTCATGTACAAATTCTTAATACATTATACCTATACACATATACACGAAAAAAGCACCACAAAGAAATTCCGAATTTTCTTTACAAAATATATTATACCTGTCAAAGCTTTATTCAGGAAGTTGTTACATTGGAAGAAGCTTAGATTATCGGGTTGGATAAACGATCCTGGAGAGACGAGTCAGGACGATTTTCAAGGTATATTAATATATAACCAAATATTATTCAATCTTTGAACTGTGAGGTGAAAGGTAGGTGTAGATTTTCGAAGAATGGAGTAAAAAATTTTATTCGAAATGATATAGTTATGTACATACATACATACATACATACCATATCATACATGGATATTGAGTGACGCAGGAATATCGAACAATGGAACGATCCAGGCGATACTTCAATGTGTCAGGTGTATCCTGCACAAATTTACAAATTTAACTCTCACATGTGGGAATACAGGTATGTGCAACTTACACGTCCATGTTTCCATTCATACCATGTCCCCTACCTCCCTATACCAATCCGTTGTAGATTTCCGTTTACCCGTTACACAGAAAATTAATACACATAACACGCGCTTAATCATTTACACTACAAATATCTGGACATAATTGACTGTATATAAGGTAAATTATACCAATAACTGAAATACGTGCCTTTGTATATGTACTAAATGCGATATATACTGGGATAGTCAATTATGTTTGATTGTTTTGTGAAGGGTTGAAGAGTATTTTCAAAACCGACACACGTCACAATGCGGGCCTAATCATTTATTGCCTATATCTGGGCATAATCAACCTGTATAACGTAAATTATATCTAAAGCATTTAATTACGTGTTATTTGGCTTCCATATTTTTCAAGTGTAATAATTAATTAATCGTTAATTAATTATGTTTCAATTATTTACCGCGAGTATTTTATCGGAGATAATTAAAATTTTTTTTTTCAATATTATAACGTATACTATATCTATTTCTAGAAAATCTTATATATCCTTTTCCTATAAAGTGAAATAAATTTTCTTATACTACTATCTAACGTTACGATGATGATAATAATAGATACGAAAAGTTTTCTGTTACCTACGCTATCAAGAATACCTTATATACCTATACCTACATACGTATACTAGTTATATCCCATACATGTATAAAACACATATATACGTATATTATATACCGGCTTAAGTTTAATATAAAAAGTTTATCACCGGCTGCCGAAACTTGGGAACGTAAAACAAATGTGGATAGCGGCATACGTCATATCAGACAATAAGTTTAGCGTCGTCTTTGGGCGTTACGTGGAATTCAAATTCTTAGAAAAGTTACCTAAAGTCAAAGTCGCGTCGTGGGGATAGCAAAAAAAAAATATATAAAAAATCAAAAAAATAAAATAGCAAATTTTTATAGAAAAGTCGTGAACGAGACGTCTAAACGGAACAGACTTATCAAGGTAAGCATGAATTTTCTTTTAATTTATACAAACTGTTTACATTTATATCGGTATATGTATAAATGCAAAAAAAATAACTTCACACGATTTCGGATCTGTACGTATATTGAAATTTATATGCACGGTAGGTTTTCGACTGTATCTCATCCCGACGCGACACGACACGACACGACGCGACGTTGTCGTAAGAAAGAAAAAGTTTATCTTGAGGGTCCAAGAATACTTCTGATTTATTGGCTACGATATTCTCAGCTTTACAAAAGTCTACTTTTCTTTACAAATACTGTCTAACTATATATAACAAACTCGTCGGATTATCTTCACATATGTGTTTTTCTCTATGGCATCCGTATGGTTATTTAATTTAGTCAATTTTTAGTATTAGGTGAATTTAAACTAGCCCTCATATTTCATTTTGTGATCTAGTTAGGCTGAAATTAGACCTGCACGAGGTAACGTGATTTAAATTTGAAGACTGACTGCCGCGACGAAGAAAACTAAAACCAAAGTGAAATTTAATATATTTGAAGAAAAAATAAAATAAAAAAGAACGGGAAAAAAAAAATCTCATCCCCCTAGTCTTGGGGATCGTTCGCTTTCACGAACTCCGCAAAGGCTCGACTAAGTTTCGGCCGCTTCCGTTGTCCGCTGGTCCTTTCCGGTACCTGTCAGCGGTGCAGATCGTAGTTTTGTCGAGGTCAAAGGTTAGGCTCCTAATCTAGTGTGGGATGATTCTGCTTCAAGGTATATATATATACGTACGTATATACTCGAATTGAGAAGTTAACCGTCCGTGAATTTCGACCTTGACTAGATATTATTAAGGACTTTGATGTGGCGTAAAAAATTACATGTTCGGGTACGTTTTTGATAAAAGATTTTCATCCACGATTTTGATCATTCTCAACGATAAACCAAAAATAAAAGAAATTCAGGTAAGATAATTTGTAAAAAAAAAAAAAGTAGAAGAATGAGAATAAGAAGAAAAAGAAGAAGAAGTAGTTAGCGAAGTACTTAACGAGCGAGGGAAAAAAAAGCGATCACAAAACCAGCAGGGGTTACGTTCATATCGTAAACCCCATCCCGGATGGACGAAACAATTTTTTATTTTTTTTTTTTCTTCTTTTTTTTTTCTTTTCCCAATTTACCCGATACTCGACGGTTGACTCTAAAGTCTAAACCAACTTAAAATTGTCAGGTCTCGCTCGGTCGACTTTCCGCACAATCTTGGTGGGATACTTTGAGAGGGTTTCGAAGTTCAATTAATTCACTTTCTTTACGGTCCCAATTAATCAAATTACGGAGGGAAAAATCGACATCCCCTTCGGTCTAACGCGTATGGGGGAAAAAAAAAAAAAGAAAAGAAAAAAAATTTCCTCTTTTTTCGTTTTTTTATATCCTCACGATATTCTTCGCCAGGCAGTTTTCTTATACGCCTTCACGATTTAACGCCGATCGATGATCGATACCCACCTACCTACACTTTCTACTCTTTTCTCTTCTTTTCTCTTCTCTTCTCTTCTCTTCTCGTGCCTCTCAAATACCCCGAAACTACCCGACGCCAACGCTTCCGCCGAGACGTCGCGTTGCAAGGGCGCACGCGGCTACTTGTAGAAGTTCTTCTTTGGCTCTATTAACCCCAACGAACCTCGCCGATCTCTCGGGCAAAGAACACCGGAGCCAACGGATCCGGATGAATTATCAATGCGCCTTGAGTGCCCTACTACGACCCAGTGAGCATTCTCGATGTCGTGCTCTTTGAGGAAGGTGGTCACCACTTCCTCTTACCATGCCTCTTACTTTACCTCTGAACACATACACGGATGTGACATATGAGCGTAGATTTCTACAAAAATATGCGAAATGCTAGCGAAAATAAAAGAGGGAAAAAGGGGATTTCAAAAGCAGATAAAATGTACGTATAAATTTAATATAACCTACCACTTCTAATAATTTGAGACTCACAATTCTTTCAGCAATAAAATTATGACAATTAACAGAATTGTTCGTATTTTTAAAATTTCTCAAAAATTCAAGCCAAAAATATTGCCAAAAATTCTGGAAAAATTTTACGAACATCACCATGAAACAGACGTATGTATTTTCCGTCAGTTTTACAAAAAATTGTGAATTTGCAACTAGAAACAGATTTGACATATTTCAGATTTCGTTCTTAAAGATTTCTTGGAAAATGATAACAAATCCAATGATATCTAGGAGTATGATTATCGACTGATTAATGTTTTTCGATAGAAATAATGGTTTGAATTAACTTAGCTAAAATGAGGCTGGAGAAATCCTCCAGAATCTCAAAATATCTTCTTATTGGAGCCTTAGGCACGACAATGACAATTGTTCATGATTATTAGAGTTGATTTTCGTTCATGGTTGATAAAATCTAATAGTAAGATCGGGTGTAGACATTAAGTTGAAAATAAAATTGACCTGAAAAATGCGTCTGTTAAGTTTAGTCATTTTGTGGCTGAACCAACATAATTACTTTTGGTGAACGAATCTCAAAGGAAGAACCTTACTCTCCTTGAAACCTTGAGTCAACTACCTATAGCCATCCGATCTTGTCCACATTTATAACCGTGGAATCTAGCTTTATATTAACGAACCTGAAATTACTTTTTAAACGAAATTGCCGTTTAACTATTTCAAGAAATATTTGAAACACAAACTCGAATCTAATGAGTATTTAATGACGCCCCCAGTAAATTAACTCCTTGTTTTACCTTCTTTTGAAGTTTGCACAAGTTCACCTCGAATACCACCCGTATACCTACCTACCTACCTACCTACCTAGCGTACCCTCCTATATCTACGTAACGTCTACGTAGAAGCAGACCTCCTCGTGTACCCCAGGTTATCCGAGGGCCTAGCGAACGTTCGCTAATACAAGGACACGGTCGTGGTATGCCGCGTTGCATCGAGGTACCAGAGGACTTGGTGCACCGCCAAGTGAATTATAGCATGAACTGTGCACCTTGCAACCTACAACGGCACTTTATCCCTCTAAATATTGTAGAGGTTTTTGCTAGAGTTAATCACCGCTACTCGCCACTTTTCCTGTCTCCACTGAGCTTAATTATTTAACCAAAAAGAGCCATATTACACTGCTTCGAATTGTACCACATCTATGTATACATACGTAATACATACACTTCCCTCCACATGATTTTGCCATTTCTCATAGCAAATAAGTGTAGAGAAAAAAAAGGTTTATATCTTCGAGAGAAATTATCACAATTCGAAATCCAAATTCTACCCTTGAATATATATTCTACATGTAAAAATACACAAATGACTCTATAACTTCGTGAAAAATGGTCGTAAAAAATTACTCAACCTATCATTTTTGAGGTGAAGGCATGAGCTATTGAATGCCGTTGAGATTTTTTAAATAACTTCATTTGCTCGAAATCTGTCCGGAGTTTCACGCGTGTTTAAAATTTCAATTTTTTTTCCCTTTCTTCAATCGTTGATAAAAATTAAAAAAAATATCAATTCTTTATTTTTTCAAATCCACTATAGCATTTTCGAAAGTTTTTTAGTCCTAGATTAAGATCCCGTTGGAATTTTTGAGCTGTGATAATTTCTCTCGAAAATATAAAACTTTTTCTCTCCACACTTTTTTGCTGAAGAATGGCAAAAGCATGTGAAGGGGAGTGTACATACCAATACGAATACGAGTTATACAATTCAGTGTCTGTGTTCATGAAGTCAAATTAATCAATCAATTGTTTGTTTTTCTTTTTTTTTTTTTTCTTTTTTTATATCACCGAGGTGTATCTCGTTCACTTGCAGACTCGTTAAGGCTGACCAAACAATGTCTACTCTACTTGAAATGTGGTTTTTCACTTTAGAATGAAATACTCTATACTTAACCGCAGACTCTGATTTATTAGTTAATTTTGATAAATAAAAAGGTTTATCTAACAACTTTGCCACGTGTGTGTAATTAATACTGCAGTGTTATTAGTAAGTAGAGAGTGAGCTTAAATTGATGGAAATTTAATGGAGATATCGTAGTTACGTATATACCTATATTTATGCATTATACCTTGGTAAATTATCTTTGTCTGAAGTCAGGTTAACTTCAATGAACAACGAATCGGAAGGGATCAAGTTTGCGAAAGGATGGAGTGAGAGAAACAAGTATTAAGGGTAGCGTTAGCTTGATGGCAATGATTGCAGTGATTGCTGCACTCTTTCGTGCTAAATCGTATCGGAGGGGTGAAGAAAACAAGGGTGAATTCTGGCTCGCTTGCTTCCTGTTCGTCGACGGAAACGACGCTGAGGATTGGAATGGGGTGTAGTTAGAGAAAAGCTTCTTTCCCAGACCTCTGAGAACCGAGCTCTGCTCCTGGCTCTCTAGGATCTCTACAGATTCATCATCGAATGCTTTCAGCTTCTGTTCCTCCCCCGTTTTTCTCTTATATTTGCATGTTTTATTTTTTTATTTTTTTATTTGTTTGTTTCCTTTTTCATTCTTCATCACAGAAGTTCTCAACCCGCATTGCTTGGAATACTTTAAATAAAATTCAAGCTATATTTAAAAGTAATTCACCTCACGGGTAAAATTAGACTCTAATTTTATTTTCTCTATTACAGAAGAAAAAAAATGCTATCAGACATAGGGAAAATATATTAATGGTGAATTTTGATTAGTTTCTATATCAAATAAATAATTGCACCTTTTTTTTTTTTTAAAGTTAGACTTTCCTTGTACTACTTTTCTCTCCATCAATTTCATTCCTCTGTATATGCACTTTTTGTTACAGTTAACCGTACAAGTAGTTACTATCATACTGTTTCTGCACGGTGCAAAATACTCATTTTTCATTTTTGTTTTTGTTTTTTTTTTTTTTTTTTTTTTTTCTTCTCTACTACCTCGTTATGTATCAGTTTACAACGAGGAGGGTCACGTTTTCTCTCATCCCATCGGTATTGTATCGCAGTCACTTGTCCTGCAATTAACGGCTCCGATTTCAAGTGCTCGATCATACGGTCTCTACTCTCAAAATTTACTGTATCTTCTTTCATTTCCTGGATTCTAGTAATTTATTTACTACTATCTATACTTTTCTGTTTTTCTCTAACTATTTTCACTCGGTCTCAATGTACATATACATATAGCTTATAACATATGTATGTACATACATTATATACTCTATCTCTAACAATTTTTATATTTTATTTTATTTTCCATCTAACTACCTCGACTTTATCGGTTATTCATATCGATATGTGATTACTTTCTTCCACGTCTCTTTATGAGCAATAATATTATACTTAGATGTACATAATATGCTGTCCTCTCAAGGGACCTCTTTCACGATATTTAGCAAAAATATTCTTTCAAATATCTTTTATATTCCATCCCCAATATCTGATACAATCATATTCAGAATAATTTAACAATTTACTATCAGTGCAGTTCTTTAAATTACTCCGAGATTCCCCCCCCCCTGTATATAATAATTCTGAAATTGCATCTCTGGAGAAATTGAAAAAGTATTTTTACATAGTTCAGAGGTACGTAAGTCGAGAGTTTAAAGATCAAATGCAATACAAAGTGCAATTTTATACCGAGTAAATTTGCATAGAGTATAAATATACCGTATAAAGATGGACTTCTGTTTTATTACTTTGATAACGTGATATGTGAATATGAAATGGTGATTTTGTTTTTTTTTTTTTTTTTCACTTGTGTAAATCCAAACGTTACAAGGAATCAGTCGATGCTGCATTATTATCAAGTAATATCTCGCCGAGCTTTTAAGATCTATTGACTAGCTTTGATATGATGAAAATATTAATAGACCAACTGTTATATTATCATTAATATAGAACAGCTCGGACTGTGCAAGGGCCACCAAAGTGAGCCATTTTTCCCAGCTTTTCATTGCATAGCCAGACTAAAAGCCCTGTATCATTCATTGACAATAGCCCATTGTCCAACGCTATTGAATTTTCCGGCCGGATTTCGAAGACTGATGGCCCTCCGCTACTTGTGCTTGCGTTGCGCTGCACTGGGTAGCCGGTTGTATCTCCTCGTAACTTGGTTTTGAAATAATGAACAAAATAAAAGTAAAACATTTTCTAAGAAGACATTTTCGTAAACGTAATGCAATCCGGTGATCTCAATATTAAAAACAAAAATATGAAACCAAAATCGATAAAACAAATTTTTTAATTTTTTTTCAAAAAGCTTCTCGTTTCTCATTCATATGTTAAGGTAAATTACTGAAAATTTTCGAGTCGTTTAGTTTGAGTAAATTTCGTCAGAAATTTCTAAGGAAGAGAGCATTGTCGTGCGAAGCTTAAACGGTAGGGAACTAAAACTTTCTTGTGAAAGGTGTAAGCTCCGTTTGGCTGGCACATCGCGTAACGTGAAAACTTCTAGGTCTCACTATATATACCTATATACGTATACGTATATACCTAATATAGTAAAATACGTAAGTAGACGAAGAGCTAAGTCTGAGTTGAGTTAGATTGGGTTATGTTAGGTCAACTTTCCCATACCGTACGTATAACTGGATGCCAGAGACCCGTTTGCAGAATACTCGGCATTAGTATTAATGTAAATTGCTCTCCGCAATGCAGTGCAGATACTGAAACAAGAAAGAGTGCTGCTAGTGGAGCGGTGCCAAATGAGGATGAAAAAAACAATGTAAATTATTTAATGAAAACTGAAGAGATGGTGAGGAGAGAGGAGAGGAGAGGAAAATGCTTATATCAGCAAATTAATACACGAACACATTAACACAAACAGTTAAAAAAAACTCTGAAAAGCGTATAACACCTCCCTAATTTCGATGTTTATTTTTCATTACAAATATTTTTATTTTCTCTACTCTTTTTCATTTTTTATTTTTATTTTTTTTTTTTTTTCTTGCTGTTTTATGGAAAAGAAGAAAAAATTGTGAGTATAAATTATTAAGAATAATAGAAGGAAACAAAAAATTGCTGAAGTACTTCCAATTTTAATAAATTGTATACTCGGTATTTTACCTATCGCATCTTTGCGTTGTTGGCAACGAACAGCAATAAAATATCTAGATACGAAAGAGGAACATCGTTCATCAGGAAACTGAACCAGATAAAAGATATTTGTTAAATCTATAATACATACTGCAACGATATACATCGAGACAGAAGAATGAATTGACAGTAGAATAGGGTAAATATAATTTTCGAATTTTCTAAAAAGTATTTTTCATACACTTTTAATGGTGGCTATCGCGAACGTTATAGAGTGTGGATAAATATTGAAAGAAAAAACAAAAACGAAAAATGAAAAATAGAAATTTAGAGAAAATTTCAGGTGTTAAATATTATTTTTTTAGTGAGAGAAATTTAAGGGAGAAAGGGAGGAAGAAGAAGGGATTGAAACGACGGAACCAAACCTCGTTGCCGCTGGCTTTGACAAGCTAAAGATACTTAAGAACCGGGTGTAGTCAGATCCGAGCTGATCCAACGCGCCATGTGACTCAGATTACTTAGATCAAAGCGTATTTTACAAGCTGCAGGCATACAGTAGCTAATCTAAACTTTAATGAAACGTCCGAAAAGCCCCTACCCCAAAATCTCTCCTCCTTCCCTGACTTCCTTCCTTCTATATCGCGACGTTCACCCCCTGAGACAACTCGTGCCTACATAGGTAGGTAGGTAGGTAGGTAACTAACTACTATCTACTACCTATACATCCAACGACAAATATGCATAGTTATTATAAATCGGGGTGGGAAACTTCACGTGTAAATTACAAACAGATTCGATATCAGCTAATCCTGGAGCTTCTAATGTCAGTGTAATCTTTACGATATACCTACCTTTGATAATGTCGGTGATTTGGTTTGTGGAAACTCGTAGTTATACATTTCAAGATCATTATAGAAATAAACTGTGTGAATTTAGGGAAAAAATTGATGATTGAAGATTAAGGAAAGATTTTTGTTGGTTCATCGAATATATATTTTTTTTTATATATTTGTTCGTTCATAGAATTGTAAGATGGATATTGAATGACAATGAGGAGAAGAGATATTTTCATGACCCCGAGAGCCAGTTTTTGATATTAGAAAATGAGTGAAAGGGTGAAATGAATTTGGGGTTGGTGTTTGAAGCGACAACTTCGCTGAGAGGAGATTAAGGAAGATGTTCCTCATAATTTTTGTGGACTGAAGATGGTGCGGGGTTGGGTTTTGGGCGGGGTTGGGAAATTACGGGGTGATGGACAAAGGGATGAAAGGGAGAAATAGATGAGGTAAAAAGAAAAAAGTAAAAGTAAAAGGAGCGAAGCGAGATTGCCGGCAATTTAGGTAAAATGTTTTTGCTTTTTGCGTATAGGACACCTTTACACGAGTTCTCTTTCGTAGAGCGGTTGGATTTCAAGAGATCCATTTTTACTGCGGTTAGAGAGAAATGGAAACGCGAATTCGAACGCGAAACGGAAAAGTCTTTGAGATTTTTGGCCGACCAGTGAACCGTGAGTGCCGAATCGAAGTAAAATGAAACTTCACAGGCGTCTCGTAACTTCGTGTGTCAACGAGCTCACTGGCGGCCCGGGCCCTCCGGATCCTCTGAAAGTGTTGGACTCTTTGCTTTATCCCAAACTCCCTTCGCCCGTTCCGACCCAAATCTAAAATATCCAGGATCTTGAGGGACGTCGCTTAGATGCAAATCCAAGGCGAACTCACAAAACGTTGGGAAGAGCGATGGGTAAAAAATTTATAAAAAAAAAAAAAAAAAAAGAAATAAGAAAAAAAAAAAGAAATAAGAAAATTCTTATTTGCTGTATACCTACCCTGCTGTAGCGTCGTAAGAAATTGCTTATTTTCTGCACAAACAGAAATGAGAAAGAAAGAAAAAAGAAAAGTAAAAAGAAAAAAGATAATAAAAAAACAAGTTTCCTTGATGGAATTTTAATCTACTTAACATTCCGTGTGACAAGAGACATTTAATCAGTGCGCTAGTGATCCGTGAATGGATAATTGTCGTTTAAGGTATATGTTTTTAAATATCTACTATAGTGGTGAAAAACTTTTGTGTAAAATTCGGTAAATCAAAATGTTGGAATAGCTGATACTGGATAATTTATTTATTCCCTTGGTAAAGAAGAAAAGATGAATCTTGACTTTTCCAAAATTGAAGGTATGTAAATAAAACTTTGAATACCTACTCGACCTCTTGAAACTCAAGGTATAATAATAAAACGAGTGAAAATCAAGAGCAAATAATGCTAACGAGCAAACATAATGAGTAAACGAATATAAAATCAAAAAAAAAAATATTATACAAGTTTTTGAAATTAACAAACGCCAACTTGACAAAACTAATTAACTTGCTCGATCATATTATTAACCCTAAACGTGTAAATGCATTGGTTACATTGCTCTCGCCCATAGGGATAAAAAAAAATTTCAACATAACTCCCTGGACTTTGGAGTTTCACATCAAAAAACATAGTTTTAACTTTTAAAGTTAAGAGAAACAGAAACTGAAACAAAAACAGATTTCTACGAGCAAAGTTACAGAGTTTAGTCCGTTAAAATTATTTCAGAGATTTAAACGAAACACCACTGTAGGGAATAATTATTGAAATTATTTATCTAATGAATAAAAAAAGAAACAATTATATATCCAGTTTCAAAATGATTATATTACTACGAACCACAACTTTTCTAATGGAATTAGAATTTATCCTATGGCTTATGTAGCGAGTGATGTCTGACAGAAGAAATTCAGATTCTTAAAAGAGTTAAGTTTCTCATATTTTTCACTGGTGTGAAATTTTGGGGTAACTTTTTCTTTACATACTATTTTTTTTTTTTTTTTTTTATTATTCCTTTTTTGTAGGCTACTTTTATTATTTTGAAATGTTCTATTTTTTACGGATGAATAAATATTTACGAGAAAGAAGATATCACTTGAATTTTTTTTTCCTTTAGAAAATTAAAGCAGTTTTTTGATTCATGGCTTTTGTTGACTCTTCTCTAAGATTTCCCAAACCCACGCGTCGCGGCGCTACGACGACGGACGTTCTTTTGTTCGTCAAAAAAATATTCTATTCTTACGAAGCTTAAGACGGGCAGGACTTTCTTTCACGACTCGTTCCGATTGATTTTGGTAAGAGAAAAAAAAAAAAAAATGTAGAAAAAAAAAGAAAAGAAAAATTCTCTCAAAGTCTATCAACTTTTTATTTTTTTTTTGTTTTTCTTCCTATTTCTCCTGCATCTGTGTCCTTCTATGCCATATCATAAACGCTAACGTGAAATAAGAGTTAGTTACGAGTAAAATGGATGAGTCTTACTTAAGTTTGAAAAATTATAATTTAAAACAATGTTACCAGACCTTACATCTTTTATTATCCTCTCAAGGCAGGGATAATGTAGCAGGAAGCTCTTAGCCTGAGAGGGAAAGAGAAAGTCGAAAGTAGAAGAGGCGTGCTTGTATATTATTAAACCTTTATGATGCTATAGTGAAAATTTTAATATAGCTTGGGTTATATTATCCTATATACGTACATACATACATACCTACCATATACCTGGGTCCTCACTATACCGCGGAAGGATTCACTGCAAGTGAGTTTTCATAAAAGAAATATTGACGCAATAGTTTAACACTTTAAACTCTCAAAAGGTGTTCAATTTAAATACAATTTTTTATTTTGGTGCATTTTTTTTTTTTTTTTACTTTTTTTACCCTCTTTTTCTTTTGCTTTTTGTCGAGCCTCTTCTACGCGTAATAAGCCATTTCTCATTATCATGCAAATTGATATTTTACATGCAAATTTACCAGCCTTTCAAGTACACCCTGATAACCCCCAAGACTACAAGTAACCTTCTGCCCATATATTTGAATAGCGTACATCCAAAACTCGTTAAATTCATTTTACGAGAATGAAAATTAATTAACAATACTACTTCCCAATTTCCAATTACTTTCTTACATGCACGAGAAAATCCATAACATTTTTTAGTTTTTAAACGACTGAAATTAGGATTTTTCCTGATAAGACAAAACGTTGATCGACTACATATATACGTATATAAGCCTTGTACAGTGTTATATTCTTCAGAGAACTCAGTACTATGATCCTCGGCTTAAGAAGGGTTATAATTTATGTAAAATTTCAGTGTAAATTGGCCATTTCGTAGTGAACTTTGCCACAGTAACTAAAACGATGGTATCGATCGTAGCTGAGAACAAACCACTCTTATAACCCCTTAGCTAGCAAGAGCGCGCCTCGTTCTACAGATTTAATCAGTAATTTATAACTTCGTCTCGTGCCTTGCGAATGTTGTATGTATAGGTACGGGAATACATTTTACGTGATATGCTGCAGCTAGCTAAGTGAAAATGAAATTTTACCGCTAAAATTATTTCGCATTCGTTTTATACCGATTGCAGATTGAAAATCGTCAAGAAATTAATCCGGGAATAATTTGCTCGAATTTTAATCTAGTTTAATTCAAATAGAAAAATTTTCAGTATTAATTCTGCAAGGGTTGTGAAAACTCAAAAACACGTATAGGTATTGGTGAACAAAGGGATATCTTTATCGGGTAAATTGGATCGTTAGAGATCATTTTTTTTTTCTTTCTGTTTTTTTTTTTCTCTTCTTTCTCTCTTTTATATCTCGTTTCAAATCACGTCGCAAATCCCTCCGGGCAGTTATCGACGAATCCGTGCTTTAAAAAGCGCGTAACTTTTTGGTGAACGGTAAAAATTTGTTTATCGCGTTGTTTGTTCGACCGTAGCTGTAGTAGAGAGGTTACAGGACTTGGGGAATATCATCGAAAGAGGAGACTTGGTCTCTCGTTGTGAACGTTGGTGATAATAATTTATGCACGTCATGAGAAACCGCGGGAGTCAAGTCGAGACATAAAAAAAGTACCGTAAGAAAGAAAAGTGATAAAGTGTCAAATGCTAATGTAATGCTTCGAATACGAGGACGCAAGGTATAAATCCGTTTTCCTCCTCTAGGCACGAAACGGTGTGACAAAGTCATTAAGCAAATGTTACGACGTAACCGACTCTAAGTCACGAGCTTGCACAGCCAAAAGTTAAGCCTCAAAAATCCATCCCCTTATACACACATGACTTCGATTGTTTTCCTTTCATTTTTTTTTTTTTCTTTCTTCTCGTTGGTTTTTTTTTCTCCGATAAAGAAATCAGGATAAAATAAAAAGTGGGAAACACTTGATCCCATCGGGTGGTTAAAAGGTAAAGGTTCAATTTATACCCTTCTATTTTTTACTGAAATTTTTTGTTGTTTTTTTTTTTTTTTTTTATTAAGAAAACTAGTTGCACGCCAAACATATTCGAGTACGTGAAGTATCGGAAAGCGATAGATAGTCTCCGTCTTATATACCAGCAATATACTAGGTGTTCAAATGGCGACAATACTAAAAGTAAATTTCTATACGAATTTTGTAAAACAGAAATTTTACAGTACGAAGTAAGACGTGGACTGCAAAAAAGAAAATCTTGTTTTTTCAATTATTATCAATTTTCCAATGGTTTTGATTTCACTTTTTTACCAAAAATATTGTACCAAACTTCAACACGAACACACCGACATCTCATTGTCTACTCCTACATCAAGCCAATTATAAGAAACTAAGTTTTAAGTCTGAGAACATGGTCTGACCAGTACACGACGTTACTACTGGCCGAGCGCTCCGGAAGATCATTAATACTGTTGCTACTACTAGAGGCCTGTTTCCGCAGAAGGGAGAAATTTGTTGCAAAAGCATTTCGGAGTAAGAAGAGTAAGTATGTATAATGTATGTATGTGAATACATTACATTGAAGGAATAATTACTTTTGAATTTTTACATTTCCTAATAAAACACCCTGTGTGTAGGTATATGGTACGATACGATAGGTACGATACATCCAATAAGTTCGATACGTTTAATGGGTTTAATCTAGCGTATAGCAGCGCGAGCAGCTCCTTGGAGAAACTCTTAAAGTGCACCAAACTTCTCGTTGTAGTTTTATCAAAAACTTGGTCTTCAGCAACGACGAGACTTGATTCGTTGCGCCTTTCGATTGACCATCAATTTTCACGAAGGTACTCAGACGGTATAGAATTTAAAATTTTACGACCTAATTCAACCGATAGGACACTTTATATATCGCGATAAGTACAACTGCGTCTCGTGCGCCGAATTCGTTATTGTTTTTGGCTCGATCCAACTGTTTTCAGCTTCATAGGAATAGAATATTGACAATCACTTTTTTAAACTTTGTTTTCTAAAAAAAAAAAGGGCCGGGTTCGAGTTTTTAATTTATGAAAATGAGTTTAAGATAGAATTGTCAAAATTTGAAAGTTACATCAAACGATTTTTAATTATTTTTTATCCATTAATGTTTGAACTTTAATTTATGAGGTTGATTAATTAATAAGGGTCAGTTAACTAAAACACGGAGTGGGTGAACCCGAGTACAGGAAGTAGGAAGTACTATACCGTAAAGTCCGAGTAAACAAAGTTTGTAACAAGTTAGGGTACGTCTTAGTAAACAAAAAAAAAAAAATGACAAATCGTGTTTTTGGGCCGAAAACTAAGGGTGAATAAACAAAAGTATATATAGGTATATATATAAGAGTAAGTTCGAGTAACGAAAAGCATCGAAAGCACTACCAAAGTTCAAACAATCGAAGTTTAGGACAAGTTACATCCATCCAAAAAAACAAAAAATATAAGAAAAAAACTTTATTCCATATCTAAGCCCTGTCACGAAATTTCAAAGGGTTAATCCCTTTGTTAAAATTATATAAACTCACAATTATTATTATTAATATTATTATTATTGATATAAAATTCGTATAAATTTTTTTTTTTTTTTTTTTTCAAATAATTGTGCACTTTCAAGTGATAAATTATTTCGGTTATTTTTCTCATGTGTTTTGGACGTCGGGATGTAGAAAAAATAACGAAAATGAAAAAAGAGAGAAGAGATAGAAATGGAAAGAAAAAAACGACAAAAACAAAAAAAAATGGAGCGTACTTCCTGCGACACAGTTTCGCATTGAGAAACGCAGTTTTAAAGTTAACAGAAACAGATGTCCGCCCCCATGGTTCTCCCTCGCGTTTTCAAGCTGATCGGTTTTTCATTTGTTTTCTTATTTATTGAGCCGCTTGTCTATAAGTTTCGGATAACCACAGCAGTTTAAAGTTTCCTTGCGCATCTCTCACGAGTTCCACGCCACTTATTTTCTTCCTACTCAGAGAGAACTCCGATCCGATCTTCGCGTATACCTATCCTACCTATCCTACCTATAGTAGGTACCTTATATAACTTATATACCTTATACCTACTTCGATTCTTGCCGTCAACCTCTACTCGGAAGACAAACGACACTGGGGCGATTAGGCCTAGATTATCCTCGATCGTAAAGTTATACATATATATGTATATAGATATAATGTATGTATATAGAAGGACCTCCTTTATTACCCACGTCCCCATAGATCTATATTTTCGATCACCTCCATTTTTTAACCACCCCCTTCCCTTATGCTTCTTCTTTTCCGCTACTTTCATCATTTCCTCTTATACCTTCCGTATAGTGTAGGTAGGTACTAGATAATATACGCACTCAGATTTACGATACCGAAGCGACATGACAGGCTAGGTATTTATCTGAAATCGATATGAAAAGAGAAGAAGAAAAAGAAGAAGAAGAAATGAAGAGTCTTGCGACATAGTATCTCGGTTACATATATATATATATATATATATATATATATATATATATATATATATATATATATATATATATATATATATATATATATATATATATATATATATATATATATATATATATATATATATATATATATATATATATATATATATATATATATATATATTAGACCGTTTCAAAAAAATCGATTATTTTTCATTTTCAAAGAGTTAGTCAAAAATATTGTTCCAAATGATGAAAAAAAATGTTGTCAAAGTTTGAGCTCTTAATAATAATATTAAGAGGTGCCTCATCGCGATTTTCTATTTCCCATTTAAATAACATGGGAAGTGGTCTTGTGGAACTTTTCGATTTTTATATCTTGAAAATTAATCTACTTAGAAAGATTCTGCATGAATGCTGTTGTTCAAAATTGTACGCTCTACAAAAAAGGTCTCTTGGTCTTTTTCGATGAATCCAACTGTTTCCAAGTTCGTCATGATTAATTACCATTAATAACCAATACACCAACTTGGAAATAGCTAGATTTATCGAAAAAGAACAAGAGACCTTTTTTTTAGAGCGTTCAATTCACTACAAAAATATGTTCTGGTCTTATCAGTACACTAATGCGTTGACGAGTTATAGAATTCCAAAGTTTAAAAAAAAATTTCCCCATGTTATTTAGATTGGAAATAGAAAATCGCGATGGGGCACCTCTTAATATTGATATTAAGAGTTCAAACTTTGACAGCATTTCTTTTTTCGTCATTTGGAACAATATTTTTGAGTTACTCTTTGAAAATGAAAAATAGTCGATTTTTTTGAAACGGTCTAATATATATATACATGATAAGGGAGAGAAAAAGATAAACAGAGAGAAAGATTATACAGTAGCAATGTGATATAATTTTGCGAGCAAAACTCATTTCTGTATCAAATCCATATAGTTTGCCCTTTCTGTTTACTCTTAGGGACGAGGAATAACAGTGAATAGGTAAATATTCTGTGCCTACCTTGGTTGGACAAGTTACGTGTAGATATTTAGTTCCAAACTACGCGTAACCCTTCTCATTAATACTATATACAAATGTTTGTATACCTAACCTGGCGTTACACTTTCGAAAACGGCTATAACTCGGATGAAGGTTAAAGTTTTCTGTGGGGTTTGTAGACTGACGGAATGGTAGGTATAGGAAAACTATAAAACTTTTATTTTTTATATTTAAGAATTTCTTTTAAATTAAATATAACTATCACGTAAGTATAACGATGAATTTTCTACTTTTGAAAATATCTACTCGATGCATTTTCGTTGGAAATAACGAAATGCTAAAGGGAAGTCCGATTCTCGGTAGGTATAGGGGTCTCAACTTTTGATAACAAATTATCCAAGGTTGACTGAAGCGACTAATGGAATTCGAGACTGAGATTGGACCGGGGACTCCATCTCGTTCTATCTAATCTAAAAGCTGTTTCCTAAGAATGGAAGAAAATTTCTTCAACAATTTTTAATGTATATTTTTTTATTTTTTTTTAAGGTAATATCACATAACGGATATTACGATTTTCTTCAAAACTAATTCCCTATTTTCTCATCACTTCAATTCACTGGTTATTGTAGTTCACGTTTATCCAGCGATATTATATTTTCTATGAAAAAAAAAAAAAAAAAATGTAAGAATAATTTCACCAAGATAAGGTCCGTTTAAATCCTTCAAGATTTTTTCTACGCGGGTACAATACAAGCCTTATGGTCAAGTTGAAGAAAAATTTCCAAAAGTACCTACTTTATGATAGAAATTTTTTTTAAACAAATTCAATAAACTTATAAATTTCCTAACATCGAAAGCTCTTGCTTGGTGTTAGTAGGAATTCCGAAAAGCACTGCAGAGAGGAAACAACGCTACAAGGTATGTACAAGCTCTCCAACCTTATCTCACCAAGGGAGTGCTTTAGCGTTTTCAGGCGTGATTCAAATGAGCCAGGGTCGTTGAAATCTCTCGGCACCCCGGATACTCGACGAGACTTGACGGCAGATTCCATGGGGAATTCTGCGTGTGGTTTTTCGCACGATGGTGTCTCGCGTGTAGCTAGCCGATTTGGGCGAATGAATTACGAGGTGATATATTTTTTTTTTTTTTCTCTCACTTTTTTAGGGTAATATTCAACGAAGCACATATAAAATAACCAATTTTACCTCCACCATACTATTCATAAAATAATATAAATTTTTAACTAAAAGACAGCTATTCATCCTTCTCCCTTCAAATACAACAGCAGCTCAGTGAAGTTAAGTCTCTACCATCTGCGGTTCGACAGTCTCCAGGTCCCCCAAAGCCAAAGGTCTACGGCCAAAAAAACGTAAATACAAAAAAGCAGAAAATGAACATGCGATTTTATAACATTTTTAAATCGTTTCTATATTTGATTTATTTTTTTCTAATTTTTTGCAATCAATTATAGCTAATAATAATTCTTTCAGCTCAAATAAAAATTACCGTAAATTGAATCGTTATTTTTTTTTACGATAAATGAGGATTAGCAATAAATTACTGAGCTATTGTATGCTAAACTCGTTCGAATTACCACTCTATCGTATTATTCAATGTCCGATTATCACATTTCACAATATCTAGTTATTAGATATATAGATACACGAGCTTTCGGAAAGTGCATTCGACTATTAAAGAGTGGTCTCTAATGAAACGTGAAATTATAATGGGTTTATCTGCATGTTAGGAAGTTTATGGAGCTGTTATATCAGCAACGTGGTATAAACAGCGTCAAGGCAGTATCATAATGTATAATAATTAATGTAATAAAATTACCTAAGTGGACACAGTGCGATTCAAACTATAACATTATAAACCCGCATCGATTATCGAATCGTGCAGGATGTAATATAATCGATTCAAAAAATAAGCAAATTGTTTCTTTATCGCAATTATCTTGCTGCAAAAAAAAAAATCCAAAAAAAAACAAGCCGGAAAAACAGTTTTTCGGAGTACTTTTCATCAAATAGAAAAAAAAGGATGGGTTTGTCAGGGGAAGAAATAGTATAATAAAGTAATGAAAAACCGAAAATAAAGATCGAAATTGAAAATTTCACATAAAAAAATGCCGTTTATATTGACAAACAACAATTTCATACAGCTAGTTTAATCCCAATTCGATCTGGGTACACTTACAATTTCTTATTGTCATTGGCAAGGATCGTCCTATGTATTAACAAACAACAATTTTATACAGTACATTCATTCTCATTCGATCTGGGTATATTTACAATTTGTTTGATATCATTGGCAAGGAATGCCCTATATATATGAAATTCTCAACTCGGAAGAATATGTTCTTTCATTCAGAAAGGTAATACAGAGAAAAAAGTATAGGTTTGTCGATAAAACAGCGAAAATCGATTCATTTCCGGTAGAACCGGAAGTTCAAATTAAACGAGACATGGAAATTTTTCATGCCCATCATTTGGTTGTAAAGTCCTGTGAATTTCAGATTTTTTCATCGAACCGTTTTCGAGATCACCGAGCGAGTTTGTCGAACAGGCCGACAGACAGACCGACATCTTTCTAAAAACCTGTTTCTTCGGATTCTAGAGGGTCGAAAACGTTAAGATTCGTTGAAATTAGCAAAAGTTACTTTTCGATCAAAACCAATACTTTTGTTATATCACCGTAGGTGATGAAAAGTAAAAAATAACGCCAGACCCAAAAATGGATAACCAAAACGCAATTTCATGTCTTCCGGGTGGTAATTTTTTGGAATTTTCCAAAATCCATATATCTGATAGTATACCTACTCTGTATTATATATCAGCTAAAATCATGGGTGGATCGTAGGGATATGTGAGTGTACATACTCCAACAAGCCCATGTACTTACGGTGAATGCGAATCAATAATAACGTTTAATTACTAGTGACACGGTGCTCGATACCACTTCATTAACACCTGGTTGTAGTCGAGCGTGGCGGGATGGTGGAGACTTTTCGAGCGTTGCTAAACTCAATTAAACGCAACTGCGGCTGACCAGCTCTTCAAAACTAAATTCAGCCACGCGCACGTATCGTACTATTCCGATCGCACGCGTTTTGCAGTGGCTTGACGTTGTACAATATAAATATATGTTAAATGCGTATACACACGTGTATTGTACAGACATTTACCCTGGAGAAGTATATATGATATAAATTAAAGGAATCCATTATGGAAACGTTTAATAAACTTAGTGTTTTATCGTTTAATTAATAACTCAGACGTCATCCGCACGACCAACGATGAAACTTTGCGAAATGAAAGGAGCTTGAGGAAACTCTAGACGTCTAAAACCGCCCTGCTCCTTCACTCCTTGTGCTAACAAAAGCTCAAATCCAGGATCATCATTAAATATGATAATCATATACATTATGGAAGTTTACTCGATCGGAGGTATAGATATAGGTCCAGGTATAAATGAATAAGGTATAGGTAAAGAAATTGAAGAAAATCAATGAGAATTTTTTAATTTATATAAGCGTTAAACGTCAAGGATTTAAGCGTGCTGCATGCTCACTGCAAGCACATCTGGTGGAAAGTCATAAAATGAAACGAGGTACGAGAAATTGCGGACATCTATAACGACCCGGCATTGTATGACGCTGAAAGCCTGGAGGATCATCATCAATATTCATATCAATCTAGTTAACAGGTAGATAATGGTGAAGTACAGACACCCGGTGCAACTACCAATTAAGTTATTTATTTATTGCTACTAAAGTTAACCACGCCTTGTAGTATCGGAGTTAACAGCTTTATCGTTAATCTTAATTCAAAAAGGATGGTGTAATATGCACCAGCACCTCGCTGCTCATAATAGCTTAATGGAAATAGGTATTTTTATCATTCACCGTTTGAAAAACCTCGAGTTTTGTTATTCTTCTCTTTTTTTTCTCGTTTTTGCTTACTACTTTTACTTTGCTAGGAACCATAAATGAATCAAATTTCAAATTTCTGAATGAAACTTCGAACCATTTCGAGAAATAATTGTTGTTTTTAAAAGCCACAGATACTTTCTGAACTGGTGAAAAAACTTTCATTCCATAGAATAGATGCGAGCCGAGGCTTCATTATAGTCGATAAATGGTATCCTGTACCAAATTTAATCTTATCTCGTAAAGTAATCAACGAAGTTCAGAAGTCATCTATTCTTGCCGATACCGTTTTACTTTTACCTCAACGTTTCAACGGCGCAAATCGAAGCCTAGAGAGCTGGTCAAACTGCAGCATTTCGATATTATTTTTATTTTCTCTATATACCCCTCGCAGATTTAAAAAAAAAATTAGAGAGAGAGACAGAGACGTTAAAACTTAGTAATTAACAAATCTATGAATATAAGGGTGACAGGTCTGGAACCCTGCCACTTTTACTTTCAGTCTTTAAGTTCAGCCTTAAAGTTTCTTACGCAAGGTATATGGTCGTGAAAAAACAGGTGGGGTATACTCGAGACTCCTGGTTTTCTCTGGATAATTCCTTTGTCCTTGTTCGGATCCTCGAAATTGTCCTTGAAACTAAACGAAAAATAAAGAAAAAAAAAAATAAAAACAGTAAAAGATGAGAAAAGTCTGTCTTCAAGATCAAGCCACCATAATAACAGAAATGATTTTATTCAAAGAACAATTACAACTTGTAATGAGACGGAGGGAAAAGAAAATCCCGCTTTTCAAAGATACAAATATTTCTGTGGTGATATTGGATTCTATATAATATACACCTGTATGTACATACATACCTGAAAGAAGATCTGAGAAAATCGTATAAAATATATACATATATATATTTCAACATTTATTTACTCGGATAATGGTCTAGAGTTCGGAAAAAATTTTCACCTTTATACGATATAATATATCTATAGAACAAAGGACCATCCAGAGACGTGAGATACAGACAAGACGGTATAAGCTTCGCACATGTATACAAACTAGAATTAATCTCTCTTTGGAGAACGTGAAGCTCAAAGAGAGAGAGAGAGAGAGAGAGAGAAGAGCCTAAGCTAACCGCGATACAAACTAATACCTCCTATGTATAGACCTTCGGCAAGTAGGTATAAGGGATGTGGATATTCTCGGTAGCTGGTATATATGATAAAGATATATGCGAGGATCAATTAATCGGTAAGATAGTGAATCGAAGAGGATATGTTTTGCGAATACGTTAGTTTCATTTGATAATTGAGTAATTTAATTTCAGGATCGAATGAACCGTCATTTCTCATCAAAAATGCACCCCGCGGGTGTGTAAATTGATCGGTTATATGTATATATACCTTCACCAGTATCCTATACCTACCTACCTACGTACTTCGACCAGTATCAGGATCCCGACGATAAATTTAAGAAGTTGAATTCATCGTCTTCGTACACCGTAGATAAATATTTTTCTTTCTCCCTCTCTCCATACCTCGGTTCTCAAAACTTCCATTTATATTCAAATTTCTTAATTAATATTTATTCAACGTCCTGTTTTTTTCTGCACTTAATGTAAACGTTTGATTTCAAACTTTATTATATTGATTGATCGTATTCTCTGCACCTTGTACATACATACATACATACCTACCATATAAAAGAAGAAATTTTTTATATATAATATATATATCTTTTTTTTCTTTCTTTTGTAAGAAATAAGTTTTGGACAGAGTTATACCCACAGACCCCGGAAAAATCCCTCTCTTTCTCTATTCCTCAAGCTTTGATCTGTGTAAAGAAAGAAATGTGGGTGTTTCTTCCTTTCAACACTTCAAGACTTAAGTTTGTCATGCGAGATCTGGACAGGTGGTAAATTTCCCAGTAAACATCAGATCTTTTTGTCAACGAAGAGATTAAATTAAGACAATGATACAGTCGCTTGGTGCTAGTACCAGGTCGCGAATTCTGAGACTATATCAACTAGCATTTCTCGCACGAGAGAATCTTATACTTGTATACAATTCAAAGAGCTATAATATAACGTAGAAACCTATTGTTTTACTACTCTATTTTGTTTCACCTTTTGTCCTCAGATTTTCCCTAGATGATATGTATACAATGTATAGTACAAAACGGGATATATATCTAAACCTGCAGAAATTGTTGCCCGAAAATAAAAACTGACGCGAAAAACGACTGTTATATGTCCTCATCATGTTTCTGCTCTAAAAACTATATAGAAATCCGAGTAGAAACTTAGGAAGTGTGTCGGACTGCGACTAAAACAGTTTTTCAAACCACCTGGGGCAACAGACCCGAGATTTTGAAATCTAAAACCTCGCTGGGAAAACTTTTTAATTCGAATTATACGTAAACGAAACTTTCGTCCACTTGGTATATACATCTGACTATATAAATAAAGAGTTTCAAATATAACTGAATAAAAATAAAATCATTTCAAAATCTTGAGGAAACAGAAATTGAATCTATTTCGTTCGATTGATATTTAAGGCTTTGTATATACACTTTGGAAATAATTTTTTTGTAAATCACTGATATGCTTTGAAGAAAAAGTTTCTATTGACTCAGTTTTTTTTTTTTTTTTTAAATTTCGAAAAGTTGAGATCAACGATGCGATCTGTATCCTGTGAAAAAAGCGAATCAATGTGTCATTAAAATGTTGGAATGATTTGAAAAAATCGAAAATAATTTCCGAAATGTATATATCGATACCTGTTCAACCGATATGATTGTTTGCGATAATGATGATATCGTATCAAACGGTCTTTGTAGAATGACGAGGTGTTCATTTCCGGTGTAAAAGCACACATGATGTTCCCACGTTTCGTCATGAATTTCCACTAAATTCCACCGTTGGTATTTCCCTTCGAAATCGAGGCAGTCCTAGGCAGAAATTTACTCGGTCTGGGTGCCCAGTGACGCTCTAATTTCGCGCCCGCGCCAACAATTACGGTAAACACGGGCCTCGTAGAACGTTGGATGGCAGGGCATGGGCACTCTCCTGCAGGGTGAACCTGGGGTCATATTTACCCGAGCTCAACGTTTTGGTTTACCTTGAGGTAGCCGGCGGTGAATCCGTCGACAGCAAAGTCCAAAAATACCTACTCCCACGGTTCAACATGTGGAATAAAACAAAACAAAAAAAAAAACAAAAAAACGAACAAAAAAAAACCACAAAAATAAAGAAGAAAAAACAAAAAGTAGAATGTACGCCCTAGGACTACTAAATTACTGTATAACCCAACGCTGTCCTCAGCACCGGACTGACCGAGGTCAAAGAGACTAAGCGACTGGGTAGATGGACCAGTGGTAATATCGTCTAGTGGTCAACCGCACACAACCCTAGATACTGCAGTTGGCTAACGCCTCATCCCTGTTCCTGCAGATATATACACATATAGCAAGTATGTGTGACTCTATCTCTATGTACGTTCCTCTAGTATGTCCATGTTTCTCTGTTACTCTATTACCAAGTATACACTCAGTACGTACATACATACACGAACTTTGTACCAACGTGTATGTGCACCGATGTAACAACGCTCTAGGCGCTTTGCGTATGGGATGCGGCCGTCGGTATAAGGTATAACATACATATACCTACGTATGCCAGTTACTAAAGTAATAATGAACATGCTATTTGCACTGGACTCCTATTATTACATTGCCAGTGTTAAATAAATTGACACTACTAGCACAAGCACTGGTTCTCACTTTTTACTTTACTCATTGCAGTTCCTTCGTACGTCACCGATAAATCATGATAAGGATCTATAAAAGTCAAATGTCATCCAGTCCTTTGGATTTTCTGTAAATACCGATTCATATTCTTCATCTACACTACAAATTCGATTCTGAATTCTTGACTTTAATCTATCCCATCGATATTGAATTTGTATTGGCTTTATCATCGCTATTAGACACTCGATCGGTACCTATAAAGTTGTGTTGTTTTTATTTTTTTTACTTCTGACAATGTTTGCTGTCGAAGGTAGAAGGAGAAGGAGGTGTATTCATGGCGAGAAATTACTGTTATAGAAACTATCCAATTTTGGTATAGTCGTAAGTAGCATTTTCGTTAAATCACTATTGATGATCGTTGTTAACATGTAACAATTACTAATGCTATTTTAGCGGTTCCAATAGTTCGTTTACATGTGGCTTACTTATAGCTCCCAAGAGGATTGCACCTGGGTTCCAATTGGAAACAGACGTGAATTCTGTAGGAGCCCTAACCAGGATTCCCAACTCGGAATCTAGGTTGGAACCCAGCTGGGATTCAAACCGAATTTTTTTTCCATTAAGGTAGACCTAGTAATAGGTATTTAATCGTTTAACGATTTATTATATATCAGACAAATTGAACACTGTAAATAAAGTTCAACATTTTTACATGATTACTTAGATCATGGTAAAAAAAAATTTTATATATTGGAATATTTTGTTAAGAATAAAACAACACAACAAGAATTTTTGAAAATTTAAAGGGAAATATTTCTGGAATAAAGCTTATTATCATTCACCAAGGCAGTTTTTCATCCTCCTGTCAAGCCAAGTTTATATCCTAAGGTAAGGACACTGCTGTCGTCTGTAGGACGATACACATACTAACATATACATACATATACTGGGTAGTTGTAGAACAAGCAGTGTCGCCAACAGATAGGGCACTGAATAAATCACACGACGTGGCTTAGGTGTTGCTCTATACGTTTCTCCGAGGGTAGGTTAGGTTAGGTATAGTAGGTGTATAGTATATATATATATATATATATATACAGGGAAGGTTTGCGGAAGGAAGTGAAAGTGGAAATGGAAGTGGAAACGGAAGTGGAGCAGGGAGAGACAGAAGACATCTTACACTTCCACAGGGATTACACTCCTCACTTGTTCTTGGGAATGTGAAAAGGAGGTGGAGAAGGGTTGAACTGGGTTGTGGTGGGGTATTAAGCTCACGCAATGCTAAATGCGACAGTTAAGCCAGACGACTGTACAACTTGTTCAACTTGTCCAGTTCTATAAATAACATTTCAGCTACTTGTAGAAAGTTATTCCTTCCATTCAGGGTCTTAGCTATGGACTATACGGCTTAAAAGGGTCCTCGAAGCACGCATTAAACCCACCGCTGTACGAGCATAGCTTTTACAAGCACTAACCAAAACTACACCTACTTAAGTCACCTTTGGATAATTGAAAAACAACTTAATCTACGAGAAATCTATTATATGCCATTTACGGACACAAACTCAAAATCATTTATATGTACAACGAACAGGGTTCAAACGAAGATCCACACATCGCTTTTCAAAAGCCTAGTGCACCCAGGGAGACAAAAACAATTCCATACGAGAGCTAAAAAAAAAGATGAAGAACTTTTGGCTTATTTTGATTTTATTTTTTCTTTTGTATTCAATTAAGCCGTGGGAATAATTATCCGTTTAGATTTGTCGCGAGAGTTAGGAAATGGTTCTATGTCAATGTAGACGTGGGTGTGCCATGCCGCTGCGTCTCTGTCGGACGACTATAATCATTAATTTGGTGAAACTGTACGGGCTGAACTATCGACGCCCTCTGATAGAATTTAGTAACGAGCTTCCCTATACAGCGGTTCGATCCGGCCCCGTTGCTAACCTCACTCTCACCCTCACCCTCACCCTCATCCTCATCCTCATCCTCATCCTCATCCTCATCCTCTGCACCCTCAACGTCGGCGTCGGGCTCGGCTTGTGCGTCCCTCGCTTGCAGGATTTCCCAAATCCCGGAATTAGCGGGTGGCCACCGGTCGAGCGAGTCGGGTAGAGAGATAAAAAGTCGATCTCGCGAAAAGCAGCGAGCCAACGGTAGGTCGAGAGCTCAGAGTTTCGAGGTTTTGACCTCCACGGATTCTCTTTGGTAGCCCGTTAAAACTAGTGATCCCTGCTAAAATCTTTTAACCGAATTCCTCTGTTTGGTAACCCTGCACGTAGCCCGAAGGTCGGATGGTCAGAGTCCGCGCAATAGATTCCGGCTAATAGTTTAAGCCAGAAATAATTCAGGAACTAAATCGATCCTCCGATCGTTTGGACAAGGGTCAAAGATCGATATTGTCTACCCCAAAGTTTCACCTTACGTTTTAAAACCTGCACTCACAATTATTATAAGTCTATTTCATAAGTCTCGATCTGCACATTCAAAAATCGCTGATTCCTCAAGTTTCAAATTATACAGAAATTTAACTTAAGAAAGTCAAAGAGATCGGTTAGCTATTCACTTCTTTTTAATCGACACCAAGTGGTGGGCGTCAATTTCCGCAAAGTGTCTTGATGTTGCAAAAATTCATAATTTAAAGGCGATAAGCTCGCGTGCAGAGGTAAAAAACTTTGTACAAATTTGTGTCAATAAAATTTTAGTTTCAACTATTTTTTTTTTTCAAATAATTGAAATACCGTGTCCCAAGAAAGTAGATTCCGATTCTCTTTCGCTCAAATTTTATACCGAGTTTGTAAATTCTTTAAGGTATAATTGTGTATCAAATTTTGTTCAAATCTGTCGGATTCTTCGAAAGTTTACTCGTGAATAAATTTAATGAGTGTATAAAATGCATTTTTCATTGAAAACGTAAGACACGTATAAGGTGACTTTGTTACTTGTGAAATAATTTCAGCAAATAAAGCTCAAAGATTAGATACCGAGTGATCATAATACGACCAGTAAATCATCCCTTTATCCCACGTGACTGAGATAAGTCACGTGACCAATTTGTCTCGGAGGAATTCCCGTCACTGAGCGATGTCTACCCTTTGTCTATCCGTCGGATTCAGTAATAAAAAAACAATACTAGAGAGGTAAAATGAACTTGACAGTAGCTCCGCGTGTTGTACTAGGTATTACCTACCTAGAGATACGGATTAACAAGTATAAAAATTAGGTACAGAAATTGTACCTACTGTATGAATTCAATGAAATATTTATATGCAATTACATCAGTTGGATAAACAGCTGCGTAAAATAAATTTCAAACAAATGAAAAATGACGTAATAATAACGTCATTAATAATTAGTCACTGATTAGATGCACATTTGGAAAACACACAGGAGTGTGTCAAAAGTTGAAAGACATTTGCTTGAATAGTATAAGTAAAGGAAAGAATGGTCGTTTTGTTTCGAAAAATTTTAGATACATACAGGGAAACGTATTGAACGTATTAAATATCGAATATCGTTTATTTGAGAACAGTAAAGGGTTTGAATGAAAAATATATATGAACACAATCCCTGAGGTCACTATGATGTCCCTAATGGCCTAGCCTTTCGATGTTCATCGTGCCTGGCTCCTTTTCACTTATTCAGAGCATCTTCTCACCGCAAGACTCCTGGGGGTTTCCCATCAAAGTAACAGACACGTTTTACACGCCTAGTTTGAAAAAGCTAAACGTATATTTATTGAACTTTTACTCTTAGGAATCCTTCTTTATATTTTATCTTTTGATACTTTACTATCTTTTCCTTCATTTGACACCGCATGATACTGTGGACATAGTTTTCCCGCAAGAGGGTTGAGTCAGGGTGAAGGTTTATACATGTATGTATGTGTGGAATGAGAAGACAGTGTCTACTACAACCGTAGTACAAACAGCTTCAACGAACATACATACATACATACATACATACATACGTCAACATCTGTTGACGCGTCCGCAAAGATTTCCTTGCGGTAACCAAGTACCTAGTTCCTGTTTCTCGAGGAGAGGCTGTCTGTCGACACTCTCGTAAAGCACCCCCTTGACACCGGGAGTACTCGAGACTCGAAACGCACTCTTTTACCACATATCTCATCCCCGGGGTTGTTTCTGGTGCAAAATTCCTACGGTCTTTGTGCTAGGGTGTTGGTTGCAGATATCTATACGTATACATATACGTATATCCGACGTGTAAAAAAAGGGGATGGAATAATCGTTTATATTTTCACAGGGCAAACAAAAATACATGAACATTTTTTTTTTTTTTGGGATGGGTTAACGCGATCTCAATGAATGAAGACAAGTGAAAACGTTCTTTTAAATTGGTAATTGATAATTAGCGAATTCACATCATATGCCTGTTAATTAAAAACCCTGATATGCAATAATTTCTTTATCTCGAAGAGAAAATAACATTTCGTCATGATACGCTTGCAGGCGAAACAATTTTCGAAAAAGTAAAAAAAAAAAAAACTTTCTAGACTGCAGATCACGTAAGAGTACCTACTGACGCTTACATGTTTCAACACTTGGCGTTCTATTGTTCAAAAGTTTATTACGAACGTATGTCTGATGAGGAGAAACAATCTTTAAGTGGATTGTTTCATTCTGAGTTCTCCGCGTTCATTGTTCGTTGCCTATATACACACCTATAGATATACTTTTGAATAACTCTTATAAAACTAATCACAGTTCTTCAATTTTTTTATACATAAATTCATTTCGTTCGATAAAATAACTGACATTTTTTTTTTTTTCGACAAAGTTCGATTTGAAACTGTTTTAGTCTTCAGCCACATATAACATGTTTCGAACGATTAAATTCATAGTTTTATTCGCCTTTTAATAAACGTTTAAAATAGAGTTTTTTTTTTTTCATTTATTTCTTTTTTTTTTACATTTGTTTTCACATTCACGTTTTATCGTGAATGCATTGTGGAAAATTATTTTCACACGGTTTTTCTATCTTCGTTATATGTAGTGTGTACCGGATATGTATGTACATACATACGTACTATAGTCATAAAAATAACACTGGCTTATTTATTTATCCGCAAACTGCAGGTGCGGGATAACAAAAAGAGGAAAAAAAAATTAATAAAATAAAAAAATGAACCGTTTAATTCATATTTTTCATTAAACTTCCGATTTTGCAATTTAGTTTTCTCCTTGTTTTCAAACTATTCGAATTCACGTGGTTCGAATTATGGTTGAAATAAAAAAAAAGAAAAGATAACGAAAAAAAAAAGAGAAATGAAGAAATTTGCTACTGCAGGGCAACGAGTGTAATGAGAAATACCTACTCGACGGAACGATATTCTGTGAAATTTCGTCGCAGTAGGTATACATGTATTATAAATTTCCCAGGTCATATATATATATGTGTATATATAATATATATAGGTACGTATACCTATGTAATACATGATATATATAGCTGCGTATCCTCGTGCCAACTGTCCCGCGTAATTGGAAAAGTCAATTCGTTACCGCTGCTTGGTAATAAGAGAGACAATTGCAAATAACATTTGACCGGAAATAATTTTCTGCTATAAAAACCGTATTGCCTCGTTAGAATTATAGTTATATACACAACAGAGGATTTTTTTATATTTAAAAAAAAATAAAAATAAAAATTTTTGGAAACAAAAAATGTTTAAATGTAAACCGATAGAAAACGAAAGAAAAAAATTAATAAAACTTGAGATATGAACTTCCATTTTTATATTTACATATAATTAATTAATTGTACATACATATATACATATAATATATACCCGGAAGAAGAGAAAAAAGAAAGTAAAATGATAATAATAACATTAATGTTGTGAATTATAGGTGAACAAATAAATAAATAAATAGGTAAACTTTAATTTCAGGGAAATGAACCGTAATCAAAAAGACAAAAATCCAGAATACCTACTAGAATAATTTGTTACCAGTTTTGATTAATTCCAGAAAAAATTTTACAGTCCTGGAGAATCTCCGTGGGGCTTGTATTATCTGCGAATGTCAAATTAATCGACAGAAAGAGAAATTCAAAACGTGCCATTGGTATAAAATTGCAGTGATGCATCGTGCCTCATTTATTCCATCAGGCCAGGACTGCACTTCCTTCCTTTTTCATATATTTGATTTTTATTTATTTTTTATTTTTTATTATTTTTCATTTTTATGTATCGCAGAAAATGAACCCGTAGACCCGGTGCGGTCAAAGTTCAATGTGAATCAATACTTGCTGCACCGTACCCTTCGAGATGCATGACGATATAAAAATAATTTCTATATAGTAGGTATATTTTATTCAATATTCGCATATATACATATTGCCAGAAAATTTTTTGGTAACTGACGAAGAATCAAGATCTTGAAAATGTTTTCAGAAACGGAAAAAGAATTTTGTTTTTTTTTTTTTTTTAATCATTTTTTAACACCTGACAACTCTTCAGTTTCTAGACGAATCCACGTATCCCCATATAATATTATAGGTATTGCTTCTTGAGGAAACGCATTTATACTCTACTCGGAAAAAATAAATTAAAAATTCAAAATTAATAAAGGGTATAGTTTTTGCAAAAAATATATCTATAATATTTTTGAACTGTCTGCTGCAGTAGGTATAATATTATACAGATACAGGTTGCGAATTGTGATTGAAAAGTACGTTTTCAATTACACTAGACCGTGAAAGTGATAAACGCGTGACATCGATGCAATTCCAATATACCAACACACGTAACAACAATCGATGGTAAGTATATATATGTATACATATACTGTATACTATATGTGCTATATACATGAATAAATTCTCACTATTTTCACAAGAGCTATACCTCGACAGTTGAGTTTAAATTGGTTGAAAATTATTCGAATAAATGCCAACCGGTTAAATTGAGTATTATTAAAAAAAATAAAAAAAAAAAGCAAAAAGAGAAGAAAAACGAAAAAAAATAAAAAAAAGAATAAAAGGGGTAAAAACCGGGATCGTTCAAAAAATAACATTACTCTGTTATGTATTCCGAGAGCCGCTTGTCTGCTCTCTGTAGATAAATCTTCCGGTATATTAACCGCCGCGAGGGCGTGTATATAAGGGCTCATAAAAAAAGGGTTACATATTATATATATACCCTGTTGAATATTTTTCTTTTCTTTATTTTTGAGTTTTTTTTTTTTTTTTTTTCTTCTTTTCTCTGTTTTATTATAGATGTTCATTAGCAGATCGATAATCGGCTATTCATTACGTCTATCTATTCATTTCATATACATATACATTTGTGCTGCAGACCTATAATATTGTGAATGTCGAACATTCATATAAACTTGCCATTAAACCGATCTAATAATCACATATATAAGATGTGTACGTACAATATTATACATATATATGTATATACCTATAATGTACGTTGTTTCTCCATGTCGTTAAATCGGCCCCATTTTACGTTGAATGGAAATGTTTTTACTCTAATACCCGAAGCTCTTTATGGCTTTGAATATGAGGCAAACCCCACTGCTGCGTAAGAGATGTGTATTATGTATTGCATGAGAATAGCTCATTGCAGTAGAGTAATAACTATCTGCCTATTTAACAACCACCGTCATTCCTCCTCACATTCTAATAACACAATAGATTATAATATCTTATAAGTATGTGGATAACGTATGTATGTACACATACCTACGTTCTTGAAGAAGAATTTTTATCCAATGGGTATTATACCGAAAAATCGTGTGCATTCTCATCGCAAGATAGATGCGCTTCTAACCCTATTTTTTTATTATCTTTAGAAGGAATCGACCGATTGGAATGGTTCTTATGGCGATCGAAAGGGTTTATCAAGACTTAGATCTGAATAGATTTTGGAGTCGATCGGTCGAATAGTTTCAAAGTTATTTGAGAAATACAAATTAAAAAAGATTTTTTTTTCATGTTTTTAGCCCATAACTCCTAACCTGTTCGTGCGATTAGTCTCAAAACTTAATCAGACTTAGGTCTTGGATAGCCCTTTCGATCACCGCAAGAATCATCAAAATCGAACGATTGGTTTAAAAGATATTGCACGACAAAAATTTCTCTTTTTGTCGTACGATACCTTTGGAACGAATTAACCGATTTTAATGATTCTTGCGGCGATCGAAAGGGTTCATCAAGACTTAGATCTGATTAGATTTTGGAATCGATTGGTCGAGTAGTTTCAAAGTTATACGAAGAATAGAAATTGACGAAAAAAATATTTGTATACAGAAAACTAATTATACTTATAACCTTCTTCAATTTATTATAAACACAATAGTATCAATTAATTGTAACGTATTTAATACAGCGGGAAGTTTTCGGATTGGCCTACAGGTCAAACGGTTTCCTGATTCGTTTTTCTTTGGTTACGGTGTAAAACCACCGAAATATTTCTCAAATAGTTAATGTATATGTACTTTTATCTGTCGAAGGCGAAGTGGTGTTCAACATGAGAAAGAAAAATGTAAAGAGAAGAAAAGTTAACTTCGGATTTTTTTACGGTCTAAAAAGTCTTGCTGCTTCGTGCGCTTAAACATGCTTATTTATCACTTTTTAAGTGTATTTTGTTACATACTATTTAACTATACCTATACGCGTACCTTACCTAGTCAAAATTTGATCTCAAGAAAATTTTCTTGTGTTATATACGTAAAAAATCTCTTACAGTTATAAACTGAAAGCTTAATGTCCAAGGTGGACGGTTCGTTTCTGCACACCCTCTCTGAACGTCTACCAAAAAAAAAGGAATAAAAAGCTTAACCCCAAAACGATTTTTCAACTCTTCACAAAGTCATTTTTAAACAGCTCTCAACCGTGAAGTCAAACTTCATGATTACATCCAGAATTTCGTCTAACAAACTCAAGCGAAAACTCATCTAAATGAAACCGAGAATCCAAGGAACAGACACCGAACACTTTACCAGTCTTTATTCGAACCGCGTAACAAGGAGCGGTATTACTTACTTTTAAAAAATAAATTCAGATATCTGACACCCCGGTATGAAAAATCTAACGAAATATTCATTTCTTTTATATATCTACGACTGAACTCTTCATGCATCAAAAGCTTTTGACTGACTTTAACTTTACCCTCTTATACCCCTCCGAAAATCGTAAGACTTTTTCCATAATTAAAACGGATGAGTGATTTGAACCAGGCGGACGTTAGGTGACGCTATACAATTAATTAAAGAATACAAGAATGAAAGATACTTTAACAGTTGAAATACACGAATTATAATAAAACGGCTATTATCACATCGCGCCCTTCTGTGACCTTGCTATATAATCGCAGTCTGATATGTGCTTACATGTAGAACGTAGGTGGTTATATATATATATATATATATATATATATATATATATATATATATATATATATATATATATATATATATATATATATAAAACTACCCTTGAGAAGAGGAGCCAGTTTCTGGTATCTCAAAGCATTGTATCAGCAAAGTGCGTAGGTCACGTTCATCTCGGCCGCAATGATTTGAATCTGAAACGCGAATCGTGATCCTAAACGCTAGAGGGTTTAGTTATGCGTACAACAGCGCAGGGTAGGTATATACGGAAAATGGGGTGAAGAGAAAAGGGCTGGAAACTTAGGGGCTGGGGGCTAAATTACTCGATCCCTCGATATTATTTTGGTAACTCCACAGTTATTAACGGCCATTTTGGTTACAGCAATAACCTGCACCGTTAGACACCCCTGCAGCTATAGCTTTAAGAAGCCGCATTAAAATCTTCATTTGTCTTTTTTTTTTTTTTCTTCATTTTGAGACGGGGAACAATTGAGGCCTTTCTCCTTCCTTCTTTCTTATTTTATGTCTTACTTCGCGTCGTCAAATCGCGAGGTAAAAGAAAGAGAAAAAAAAAAAAGAAAGAAACGATCGTAGGCATAAAGTCATGCGATTTTCATCTCTTTTCACAAAAAATTCTTTTCTTCGTTTAAACTTTCACGTTTATTCCGTTGTCTTTTCTTCCATCCAAACCCCCTTCCGTTTTTTTTTTTTTTGTTCTGTTCGTATTTTAATACCTCGATATTATATACTCGGTGACGAAATAATGATAGAAACGCAGAGACATCTTTAACTCCAATATATCCATACTAGCTGGCTCGTCGAATGAATGGCCTCTACTTTGATTTGTAACAACATACCGGTAATGTTGCTCGTAACATTTGATCAAGATATATTGCTTCGAGCAAGAAACTAACGCTGCACGTTACACGTTGGTATAGCATTATAGGTTTCGGACGCAATTCTACATAGACTGGGCGATTTCGATGCCTATAAAAATCTACGGTTTATCTTTGCATCTTTATATCCACGTAGAAAACACTGTAGGATAACACCCAGTTTATATGTTAACGCCGCAATGATCTAACATCCAAGTGATCGATATTTTATACATAGAAATTCACAAACGTATATATATTGTATATATATATAAGAAATAATAAAAACGAGAAACAAAAAATGTACACTGTTAGTAAGCAAAAAATCACACACATCTGATATATCTGATTTAAATCAAAAAGACTATAAAAAGTTCATCTAATCTTAAGAATTCTTAACATCTCTTCGTAGATTTGTATATGAGACGTTAATGGAACTATAGGCTAGCTTTATTCCACAGTAACTATCTTATACCTTTGAGGGTCACTCGCAGGAACGTGGATAGTTAAAATTTAACTACGAGATAAACCGTGGATCCGTCAGTAATGTTGTTTAATTTGCGGTTTAACTGAACATTAAATTTCACCTCTCTCTCTTTTTCTCTTTCAAGGAAGTGGTTGTTCATTTTATTTTTCCGTAAATTTAAGTTCGAGTTGCAGCTCGCTACAGCCATTTTTATTTTATCATAATATGGTATTCAAATTTTCGTAAATTGATCGTATGGCGGTAAAAGCTCGGGCATAAAATTCGGTCGTTTTATCATCAGATCTACTTCTCGTATTATAGTACCTAAAATAATTTTTTTTTTTTGTTTTTTCTTTTATTTTTTATTCTTTCTCTTTCTTCTTTATCGTATAGCGTGAAACGAACAATGTCATCCAGTTTGTTCTGCATGGGGTTCAAGTTCCTTGATAACACAACTACGGTACGTTACCTACGTCGTATCTATGAATATGTTAATCATCGCGTGTCCAGCTAAGACGCGGAAAAAACCTTGAAGAATAAAATTAATGCGGAGAAAAAAATGTCCAAAGGAATATAACACAGGGATATATAACAGATACACATATATCGTTCCAAACATACTTATGATAATATGAATGACTAAATTGGAGCAAACTGTTCCGAGGGAATCAAGTTTTAGTTTTCCTTGAAATATACAAATATTTTATATATACGTTTCTAAGTATTACGAACATTTAAGTTTTGGATAGTTAGATATGTCACAGTGAAACTTGACTTTTGACTAGGTATTATACTATTGCATTGCACATAGGTAGGTATAGACAAGGATTTGTCGTTTAAGTTCTAGGATCTCGATCGGGTATGAGGTAGAAAGTAAAATGGCTTACGAGCCAATAAATTTAAAAGTTGTAAAACCAGCTTCTTTCGCCCATGACAAACCTTAAATTGCAATTCACTTCTGACCCCGGGGATAAAATTACTTTTTCATTCCACCTTTTTACTTCATTTTTTCCCCCTTTTTTTCTTCTTCTTCTTTCTCTCTCTCTCTCTCTCTTTCTCTCTTCGTTTTTCATCTAGACCTTTCTTACCTCTAAACGAATTGTTTCGTCGACGAAGAAGGGTCGCGAATTTTGGCTTAAAAATCAAATCGTCCAAATAAAACACGATCGATTGTATATTCAAATCAAAAAAAACATCAGGAAACCGGTTGACCTGTAGGCCAACCCTGAAACTTGCCGCTGTGTTAAATACGTTATAATTAATTTATAATATTGTATTTATAATAAATTAAAGAAGGTTATAAGTATAATCAGTTTTCCGTATACAAATCTTATTTTCTTCAATTTCTATTCTTCGTATAACTTTGAAATTACTCTACCCATCGATTCCAAAATCTAATCAGATCTAAGTCTTGATGAACCCTTTCGATCGCCATAAGAACCATTCCAATCGGTCGATTCGTTCTAAAGATATCGTACCGCAAAAATTTGTTTACACGCACACACACACACACACACGGATGTAGATCCAAAAACGATCAGAATAGCTTCTCGACCCCGAGACGTCGAGATCTGATAAAAACTCGATTTTCGAAAATCGGACCGAAACCAATAACTTCCCTCTGTTTTTTTTTTTTTTCGAAAATTTTCAATTTTCATTGCGGGAAGTTAAAAAAGTACCAAGTATTAAGCTCCCATAAATTTTATTAATTTTTTAAAAATTATTTCGTCTGCTCTCAGCTCGTTACTTAATTCCTCCTGCAGATGCTTCAAGAAAGCAATATTCTCTGTATTTTGATTAATTTTAGTTTTTTTCTTTTTTTTTGCTTTTTGTAAACAACGTTGTGGCACTTATTCGAAGACCTTGCCATTCATCTCTTTGCGAAAGGCGGAGCCGTTGTGGTTGTGAAAATACAAAATGAGTAATAAAGGTGGGATAGGGGTGCAGAAGAACGAAATAAAAAATAGAACAAAAAAAAATCAAATAAAAATAAATGAAAAAAACAAAAATAAATAAACCAAAAAAAGAGAAAAAGAAACTCGAGCAAATCTCTGCAACTTTTATTAGAACGGAGAGTAGCAATTCCATTACCAAGTTGATTTGTTGCTAGACATAAAATAACCTGCAGGGTGAAACTAACGCGTAAAATAGGTCTTCCGGATTAAGCGCGTCTTAAGCGGACGTCTTAAGCGTTAAGGATCTTGGATTTTTCTGTCCATTCAAGAGGAAGGGATGACACCAGACAATATCCTAACTATTTTCATATATCCTTTGAAAAAATAAAATCCAGTCTTCAATTTCGTCAAAAATGAAAAATAAAACAACTGCACCCCTCCTCTACTAGAACCGAAGAAAAAAATATATATATATGAGCAATATAATACACCTGTGTTCCAGCACACGGAACTGACCTGATTTTTTCCAATTGTCGCTACCGAAACAAACTCCAATTTTATTCCAAGCTTTTAATTTCGTGTATCCACTATCTACGTCCCAGTCCCACTACCCAATAGAATCAACTGCCGCTAATCAAGTGCTTTGACTATCGATTGCAATGCCTTTTTTTGGTTCGGTGTTTCTATAGGTTCTATTCGTTAAATACGAACAATCGAGTATACGTATTTATACGTATGGATATGGACGTGTACAAGTACAGATATACGTACACACATACGTATACCGTATACTACTCCCAGGGATGATATTTTGAGATAGAATTGAATTGTATAAAGGGACGTTACGGCGAGATATATATATATATATATATATATATATATATATATATATATATATATATATATATATATATATATATATATATATATATATATATATATATATATATATATATATATATATATATATATATATATATATATATACGAGAGAAGAACAAGGGTCTGGAGAATCCAAGGCTGAGAATTAGGGTAGAAAATCATTAGCAATTCAACGAAACCAGGGGGGTGTTTTTCAATCCAGTAAGCTTATCAACTGCAACTGATTACCCGCAGGAGTCGAGACTGAACGGCTCGGCGGTGGTTAACCATAAAATAACGAAGTAAAATTGTCACGATAAAAATCTACGGTTTATTTTATGTTATACTGTATCTTATGGGTATATATATACCTATAGGTATAACAAGTATACCCTGTAGGTAATAAATCGTCGTTAACGTCAACGGAAAATTCAACTCTGTCGTTATATTATAATTCGGAACTCGATTATCCCTCCATTTGAGTTTTGGACTTACTTATTATATAGGCATATATACCTTATACATAAACTCAAAGTAGGTAGGTACCTAATACCTAAAGGAAAATTTCAAGACCTCGATTACGCATTAGTCTCGGGATTAAGGGTTGATAAAAATTCAAAAACGATCGTGCGTCAATCGAGGAAATTTTAGCCACAGGTAATACCGTAATTATGTTACATTATCTAAGACGAAATTGCTCTACATACATACGTATAGGTCTAATTACACGCGTACGAATTAGATTAACCGCATGAAAATGGCAACGGCACGCGGTGAAACAGAACAAATCCTTAGGAGATTGGCAAAATGGCTTGCAACGAACAGACTGGGCTGCCCAAGTTAAGAACCAGACCAAATTGGATTGTGCTAAGTTAAGCCATTCAGTGAATGGGTGAAATTAGATAGTGTAGTATAATGTAAAGATGTCTCTAGGATTTCTAAACCCGGTAAATACACAAGACCAAAATTAATGAGTCAACCTTTAAATCGTTTTGAATATTGAGGCCTGTCCTTTGACTCAACGCAACGTCTCAAAAATCTCAGAATCGGTGATAGATATGGATGAGGATAAGAACCCTTCGGGATTTTTTTCACTATTGTTATTTTCAAACCTGATCCTTATTCTCGCTTTTCTAAATCCGCGATTCACACGGCTGTTCCAGAGTCTGATGCTGTTCTGGTACTGATGGGAAAATCTGCAGACTGTTCTTTGGGGTTTCTTTTCAACGTACACCATGCGTGTGTCGTATGGGTATTATAGGGAGTTTGGAAACTGTAAGTGAGGGACAAAAAAAAAAAACGGAGGGGAAATATGGAAGAAAAATATTAACTATAGGAAACTTTATTACGATTGGAAATGACGATAAAAGAAGAAGAGAAAGAAACAAAAAAATTTCGAAAATATAATAAGAAATAGGAAAGAGGAGAATTTGGGGTAACAAAGAATCGATTAGTTACACTGTTCTGTTTCAAGAGACGACCTGGTTTAAAGATAAAATAAGAAAGATGAAGAAAATAGGCCATCTGCAGAAAGCGATTTTCTCCTCTTGCTAGACTCTTTGAAATTTCAGTGTGATAACGAACTGTAATTAAAATTTAATTAGGTAAGATATCAAAAATGAAAAATCTCAACTCGTGCCAATCTAATTATAATATAATTTCGTCAGATTTAACCCGTCGTAAATATATTATACCTAATGAGTTATCAGACGAGTAATTCTTAAAAACTAATTAGTATATATCTCGTCTCATCTACGGGGCTAATATCTCGATAACTCCCACGCTTTTTTCTAATCAGGATTAAGTCCAGACATAAAAAGAAAAAAAAAACCTCTCGCTGTTCTGGCTGTTGGGAAAAAAAAAAAATTTCGAAAAGGTCGTTGAAATAATATCAAATTAAGAGGAAATGGACAAAAGAAGAAAAGAAACTAAAAAAAAAAAAAATGAAAAAATAAAATAAAACAAAAACGGAGAAAGAGAAAAAGGAGCGAACATCTAGGTAATAAATTACTCCGAAGTAAGTATAGAAAAACGGTGTCTAAAATAGAGAATTTCTATTTTTGGTGAGAAGAAGATTTTACACTACAGTCCTGATTTTTCTGTTATAGTCAACATCGTACGTGATCACGTACAAATCGTATCGGTCAATCAAATGATCCACCCTATATTTAAATATATACATACGTAGTACCAGTGCCCAGTGCAACACATTTATATACATATGTATATATATAGGTATACATACATATAGATATATTGTATAGCCTCTATATATGCCATACAGCGAAGTGAACATTTCAAGCAGAGAAAATTCTGTCGCACGATGCGAAATCGTATTACGGTAGCCGTATTGATATGCATGTCACGGGGAGATATATTTCGCTTTCGATATTTCGCATTGTGATTCGTTTGCAAAACCGCCCCATCAATTTCGACGCTAGTACACGGTAGCAAAGAGGACAAAAAAATAAATAAAAATAATAAAAAAATAAAAAATAAAAAATGTAACAGAAAACGGTTGAAAATATTTGAAAAATTCATCAAAAAAAAAAAAAAAATCTTTGATATCAGAATTAGTCGTAAAATGTATACATCAGTTGTACATATAGATATACAATATTATATCTTATATGTATAAGGATTCAAAAAAGCGTATACTTTTGTAGACAATTCTATCCCCGCGTTTATGTATATTATACAAGAATATTTACCTATATAAAGAGGGAAAAATGATGTAAAAATATTTTCACTGCGAGGGAGGATTTTGTTATTAAGGTATTAATAACACTTGCTGAGTATTGCGAATACCATATAACTGCAAATTTCGACGGCTTGTACCGCGATAATAAAAAAAAAAATAATAAAAAAAAAGTTAAAAAAAAAAAAAAAAAAAAAACAGAGAAAAAATGGTGTGAAGATAGGGATGACAATATGAAAGAAAAAAATAAAAATAAAAATAATGCAAATAAAAAAAAAAAAAAAAAAAAAAAAAACCTTATCTTCCCACGTCGTTTGCAATTGTGGTGGTATGCAGGAGAAAAGCCGGGGGATCTCGCCGATTTCCGATTTTCCCCCGGATTTTTACGAGTTTTATTTCCATTCATATATTCCAAAGGGTGCTCTTCGCGGTCGTACGTATTTAAATCACCGTACAGATCGATCATTATATACCCCAGAAAGAAAAAATAAAATAGAAGTAAAAAAAGGAAGAAGAAAAAAAAATAATAAAATAAAAATGGTTCACGCGAATCCAAAAAGCCCAGAATTTCTTACGGTATTGATCTAAACCCGATATCGTTAAACGCCGCGCCTAAACCACTCTTCTCCTTCTTTTTCTTCGACTTTTTCGTCTCATCCTCCTACTTCGGGTATTCAACAACCCGGTAGATACTCTGCAAGTCGAAGAACCTGACAAGTATTGGTCAGCTTTGTCCAAGGAAGTGGAAACGGTGCAGGCGGAAAGTGTCTGGCAGCTAGTAGTTGCGGGTTTTACTATATGGCCAGCCCGACGCCCGACGCCCGACGCCCAACTCTCGACTCTCTACGCTCGCTCGACGCCTGGGGGTTTGCGACGCCTGGCATGGCCATGGCGCCGCGGTTCGAGAGGGTCGTTTGTAACTGTTATCGCAAGAGACTTACAAGCTCACTTACTAGCCCCACCATCTATTGTTCATCCGAAGGACCGCGAGCACGTTACTGTACGCTCTTTGTACGCTGTATATTGTCGACGATTTGTCTGAAACGGGAAATTTCTTCCCTCCACTTGCACTGCAGCAGCAGGCTAGAATATATCTTTCAACCACCCTTTTACTTTGGTCCAAACGCAAAATTGCGATACCAATTACGATCAGGCGTCGATTTTCGATGCAGAAAGTGTGTCTTTTTAGATCGAATCTTGAAGTGAGATCATGCTGCTGAAAAAAATTCTTTCTTTAAAAATACAAAAACACATTAAAAATTAAAAATATTTTTATTAAATAAAATAAATAAACAATAAAAATAATAATAATTAAATAATTTCAAAAAAAAAAAAAAAAAGTAAAACACAGAAGGATGTCTTTATCTCCATGGATTATATAAAAAATAAATTCCTTGAAATATATTTCATCAAAAAGAATAAAATTCCCTTATAACTTCCCCTGAAAATATGAGATGAAATTCGTTCTCGGAAGAAAAGGAGGGAGTAAATATCTTCTAAAAGTGATTTAGAAACTGGATTCCCGAAAATACGTCACGACTTTAACGGCCGTTCAATGCGTCAAAATCGAATAACGAGAAACTGGAACGGAACTTCGAAAAAAAAAAAATAATAATAATAAAAGGATCGTGGATATGATCTTAGGGTCAACGATCAATAAACTTTCAATGAAATTTCGTAATAACAAGTTGATACAGAAAATTACGTCATACCAAGGTCCGGTCTAGAAACTAAAGCACAAGAAGAGGGTCGTGGGCAGCTGTTTGTATCCCCAGAAGCTAATGAATTTAAATTTCATCAGGATGGAACAAAAACTGAGAGGGAAAAAAAAAAATTCACTACCAGAGAAGGACGCGCGTACGGGGTCGCGTTCATTTAGAGACTAAAAATTATGGATAAAAAAAATTCACGTGAAATAATAAAATACAATTTTTCAAGAAATTCTTTTAACACTCATTTTGGATAATCAGATTGCGATAAAATCCTCTTGGCATTTTAACCGCGATCTATACATATATATTTATACTTACGAAGATTATTTTCTGGGCTCCACCGTGCCACCGCAACTTGTTCTTTCCTTTGCCTCGTTAGTTGATCCCTTTGAAATGTTATCAGCAACCGTATCAGGATACAACCAAGTCCACGTGTATAACTCCTTGGTAAGATCCAAAAGTTCTCGCAAAAGATCCATTACGGTGACTGGTTCCATCGAGGCGATCGTTGCTAGCACTTTGTATATCGTTTGAAAATTCAATTGGCCTTATAGAACCTTTGAGGCAGACGTTACACTCGGCCTACGTTTTCGATCCTTTGAATCTTAAGACGTTGGATAAACCGATCTGCGATCAAACGAGAAGAAGACAACAAAATGAATAGAACAAGTATAATATGACATGATGTGATGATTCTCGTATTAATTTAGGGTGAGAATAGACGTTGCTGTATGATGAAAACCGTTATAAATAATATGAAAAATGATATATTTTTGACCAAAAGTAGAACATATGAAGATTTATCATGAGGATGGGTGTATAGATATCCTCGCTATGGTTTGAGAAACGTAAAATGCGGTCACACTCGTAGTATAGAGTTTCGCATCGTGTTATTTATTGTAGCTATTATTCACCCTCGACTTGTTGTCCAGCAACCGACCCTAATCGATTATTGTTTCTTCCTTATCAGACGACATTTTCCCCACTCTAAATCTCGGATAACATACACTGACAGGCGATCCACGATGAGGGATTGCGATAGGATGATAAGAAGCGGGAATAAAAAATTCCAGAAATTTTATCGATTATTAATTGAAAGTAAAAATTTTACTAAATTATAACCAAACGTGTTCTTCAAATAGAAAAATTGCGGAAGACTTACGATGGATAAGAAAAAAAAAAGGAGAGTTTCATGTTTATCAAAGAAAGGGTGAAAATTGTGGATTTACGACTATCCTTTGGTGCAGCCTCGGTCATCTATATAGATATATAGACACCGTTTTGATCGGGTGACCCGGATGCTCGTCACGTCAGTTCATGGCATGTTCTCTACATTTTATCTCCCTGATATGAAGCAGTTCGTAAAAAGGTAATAAATGTTAAAACGGGAATCGAAGTGGGTAAAAGCGTGGACGCCACGCGCGCGTAAAACCCAGATTTTTTTATAGGTTCTGCGTTTGATTTATGACGGAGACAGCTGCGCCGAGTGAACATCCCCCGAGCAGCAAACATCCCATACCTAGTTTTACCCGATCCAGGAAAAGAGAAGTCGCCGTGAATCTAGCCAGAGGATGGGGGTGAATCCCGACCCTTTTTATCGCCTGCATAAAGGTTCTAATAACCTCTATGAAAAACAACAACTTTTCTTCACGCGGATTTATGCTTTCTATGCATAATCCGTATAAATCCTTTACTCTCTTTCTATCTCTATATCTCACTCTCTTTCTTTTCCCTATATACTATATACATATACCATATCGGTCGTATAAAAATGGCGCCTATATAATGTACCAGGCATAAAGAAATAAAAAATAATAAAAAATATAACAAAAAAAAAAAAAAATACGTGCGAGATATTCCCTCGCGGTAATATCTATCAGGAAAGAAAATCCTTCCCTATAGTCGTAAAAACTAAAGAACTGCCACGAAATAAGAATTATTTCTTCTCTCTAGGGATTTATTTCTTATCGTTATTTCTTTCGTTTTTTTTTTTTTTTTCCAATCGTTTCTCGCGCCAATTACCACACCTCTCCCGTCTCTACAAATACATAGGTATATATATTCATACCTAAATCCACCCTTTTTCGTTTCTTGTTTCCAATTGCACACCCTCCTCCCTTTCCCATCCCTTACCTAAGTTGATAATCAAATTTTTACCCCCAATTCCAATTTGACATGCAAATACCGCGGAGAATCACACACAGATTCATCTCTCAGTAAATATGAAAACTGTTTATGTGATTAATATGGGGTTTGAATTAAATAGAAAAGATTTAAATTATATACTTAGGTCAAGAGTTAATGCAATAGCCACAAAGCTTTGTACCGTTAGTCATAAACTGGTTAAATTTAAAAAAATCTTCTTACTACCGTGTGTATATAAAATTTTAATAAACTAATCCCGTCAAAGCTGTAGATATAATCAAAAAAAAAATTTTTAATGATATAGATCTTGTGTTATGTATAAAAAATAAAGAAAAAAAAAAAAATTCGATTCTCAAATAACTCCAGTTTCGTGAGAAATGAAGAATCTTTGTTGTCACTTCATTCAGATCCTATAACCATCGTCAATTTATTATTACGTTGTGTAGTTGCATTATTTCCCACGGTGCATAATTCTTATATAATTTCTGTAATGTCAGTTGTCTATTCCCACGAAATATTATGCAGATGCCAATTTTCTCTCGTAAGTAATACCAGCCTTTAGTTTAATTAATTACAGTAGGTATACCTACTTGATTGACTAATTACGATTTGTAATCCTTATAGCGCAACATTCTTACGGAAACGATAACGATTGAATGAAGGAATAACAATTCAACACAAATTCATGTACGTTGTATATATATATATATATATAAAAAAAAAAATACTTAAACTTTATTTACACACAGATAATTAATCGTACCTATACATATATACACTGATCGATAGATATGAATAGATAGATAGATACTTAAATCCGTTATGAAAACTATATTCGTTGATAAGATACATCAGAGTCGAAATCGCATTTCGCAGTACCATACCTACCATAATAATGGATAATTAGTACCGGTATCCTCCTTTGCTCAAACTACCAGCACCAGCACCAACACCGATACCAATGCCTCCTCCACTTTGGTATTTGTTGTAGCTCTGTTGGGATTCGCCACGATATTGACCATCTTGATTTTCACCACGTGCTTCAGCTGCAAGAGAAAGCTCTACTCCACGACGAATTTCTTCTGAGATTGGTGGCGGTGTTGGGATGTGGGCACCTTCAGCATGGAAACCTTCTGGTCCAGCGGTGTAATGAATTGTATATTGCACACCGTCAGGTCCGGTGTAAGAGTAAGAACCGGATACGGACTGAGAATCACCTGGAAACGATGAGGTTTGATGATAATTTGAGATTTTCGATGATTACGTTCTCGAATAATGATTTAAAAATCTTATTTTTACCTTGCGCAGTGCCTGATTCTTGGGCCGATATTCCATTCTCAGTTTCGTAGTTGTACTGGTAAGATCCGTCGCCGTTATTCTGATTGTTGTACTGAGTAATGGCGTACTGTGGTCCACGCTGTCCACTCTGACCTTGGTAGGAACCACTCTGGCCTTGGTAGGAACCACTCTGGCCTTGATAGGAACCACTTTGGCCTTGGTACGTGCTGCTGTGACCTTGGTAGGCACCACTTGCTGAACCCGCACTGCCACGATAACCGGAACCAGAACTTAATCCACCAGCATTATAGTTACCACCAAATCCTGGAGCTTGGACGAAGGCTGAACCTCCAGCAGAGGATGCAGATCCTGGTGGAAGATAAGTGTTTTCCAAACGACCTGCTGCCACGACGCCAATGGTCATCAACAAGGCTGTTACGAACTGGAAGAAATAAGAAAATATTTTCTCATTTTATTGGATAAATGAAAGAAATTTTTTCTATTTTCTTTAAGATTTAAACAGATTCAAAGTAATTCGGAATCAGGAATTGAAAATGATTTCTCAGAAACTTTGAAGTGTATAAAAATGTTGTTTCTGTTTTTCAAAAAAAAAAAAAAAAAAAAAATTACAATTTTGAACACGATTAAAAAGTTGATCGAAAATTTTCTCAACGATTATGTTAATTTGAAACACCGATTTGAATGTACACTAGCGATAGTTAAGGTATGAGAGAAGAATTTATACTGCAATTTACTGCAACAGGTAAGTCGTACAGTCACGATTAGTAATGCAACTTTTCCTATGTACTGTATATAATAATTACATCACTTGCCTTCATATTTGTTGGTATGAGAGGTGTTACGTTATCCGGAGTGTGCAAACCAGATGAGTCGAGTGATGAACGGTGCGAGTGAACTGCTTATATAGCGCGTATCCCCTACCAGAGAAGAAGATTCAATTGTTAAGCAATGCCTTGATACAGATCGCCGAAATATTAAACGCGAGGTCATTTAGCTAGGAATTTCGATTGCGAGTAAGGTTTGCCCATAAGTAATGTATGTATCGATATGTACCAATATATGTATATTTGTATAATTTATACACATGTTAAATACATTAATCCTTTGTTAAATTTTTGTTCATGAATTTCGATCGCATTATGAATTGCACGAAAAATAATGCCAAATATTAATTATGCTCTTTATTATACACATAATAAATTTGAGTTATTTAGACAGGATAATGGATATACTATATTATTAAATTATCATTATTGTTATTATTATATAGGTATGTATATGGTATATACTACCTATATACCACAGAAAGTCCGTACTTTGTGGAGGACGACATGCTGTGCAGTGGTCGAGACTCGGAACACGCTAGGAATTTATTACGCAGAAACTTACTGTCTGTAAAGTTTTCCAACAATTCGTTTGTTACATAAATTCCTTAAGAGATGAAGCATTATCACGCAATGTGATATTTAGCCCCAGATGAGAATTATGGGGGGCGAGGTAAAACTTATTCTGCACATATGTGCATCCATACGTATTACTAAATGACCAATTAAATTCAATCGAAACAATTTTCTGAAAGTCTGATTATTATTATTATTATTATTATTATTATTAAATTTTATTTCTGATTTAGCAAAGAATAAGATGCGTGAGTTTAAAATTAAAGTTTTACAAATCATCGAATAATAAGAACGTTACCTTTATTAGTATGTATGTACATGCTTGTAACTGACAGGTAACACTTCGATAACACAATACAGTCTTGAACTCTCACCTCGTTTTATATGTACATTATCTTCTCTCCACGCCTACCCATCGTATATACTGTTGTAACAATCTCGTTATCTTACAAGAATCACAAATAGCCATATATACTGATTTTACTAGGATGGCCCAACCTCGGGACAAAAATGCCAAATCAATTGAACATCCTGATTTTAAATTATTGACGCTTGTTAAATCCACGGTTAACCATCAATCATGTTTCATATGGTTTATTAAAAAGCTTAGAAATCCATATGGAAAGAGTTTCGCTTTTGTATTGTTTGGTCGAAAATGGAGAACGCCATTTTCGAGAAGCTGTTGAGTCAAAAAGTTATGTCAAAAAATCCCAAAAGAAAAAAAAAGTCCTTCAAGATTAACGAATTACCTATACATAAATTTCATATTCACGGGCTAAAAATTTTTTACCCCGATCGAGTATCAGGTGATGATATCTACGATTAATGATGTAATAATGTAAAATCGAAAGTGTCCGGAATTCCTGACCGAGTTGAATCACTGTAGCCGCCTATAAGGAGCATGTGGCACGTCCGGAGTGAAGGTGTATATTCATAATATACATATATACAATATAGTACTATCGTATATAGATATACGTTGTTCTCATCGCTGCCGGGGTGTTGCGCGATAATATGTCAAAAACAAACAAATCGAATAACATATGTGTAAAAATCTGTATATATGTATATATACCTATGTACTATGTTACTACATATCTATAGGTATATACCTGTCTTGATTCATTTCATTCCCCGTCTTCCATACGAGTCTTCATTGCAGAGGCATGGGTTATGATCGTTGCGTGAGTTCGTAATATGTATGTATGTAGTTAAAAAAATGATTCAAAGTGCCTCCTGGCCAGTGGACTCTCACTCGACGATACTGGAGCATCTTAAAGGTCACATCAGCCGCAAGGTCCGTCATTTCTTACGTTCTCGTTCATTTCAACTTATGTATTATGTAATTATATACCTATATACACTTTTGAGCTAGTTAAATTAATCAAAGTAAAAAGGTATCGCGAATTACTCTTACGACAGCTATTTGCAAGACTTTTTATTTCATTTTCTTAGATATAACTGAGAGCATGTATTAATTGATTTGTAATAATATTCTTTAATAGATTGAGAAATATACTTTTAGAGAATAAAAATCGAAACTTGTTTGAATTTATCTTTTAATTATCAAACTGATCCGTTTTTGATGTTGAGTATATAAGGTAACCGATTTTTAAAGGTCGTTTATTCGACCGAAACAATATATCGGAGAAGCCTGGGGATTGAAATGCCCTCGAGATTTGAAGGGGGAAAAAAAAAGAAAATTGAAAATAAGAAGAAAAAAAAATAAATAAAAAATGTCAAGCAACGTCATTCGGCAGTCGGGGATTGCTCTAATTTACAGTAAAGTTCAAACAAATCAGTGGCGCGTGATAACATTTCAAAGGAGACAAGAGGAGCAGGGGGCACAGTTGGCAAGACTTTTGATGAAGAAGAAAGCCTCAATTTTCATGGTTATATAAATATATAGGTATGTATAGAACCGTACCGCATGGAATATAACCAATTCCGTGAACCCTACTTTGAAAATATGCGTATTTTCTTCTTATTTAAAATTACTTTGCTTTGAGTCTGAATATAGATTACGTTTACAGGGTAGGTATGTAATCTTAGTGCTCTTAATTTAGAATAATATCTTTATCACATTTTATTATTAATTATCATTATCTTATTCTTCTTTTTTACTTATCATTTTTCTTTTTGTCAAACGATTTAATGCAGAAGGTGAATACCGATGTCATATTTCCTTTTATTTCATCTATTTTTCGCAAGAGATCCTCCTCTCCCAAGGAACCTTGATATACTATATTCTCGACGTTTCACCTTTGTTCGTCTAACAGGCAGGTAACTGAATTACACCCAACAAAGTGCTGCTTCTGCTTCCTGACTGTCGGATGGACGAACAGACATTGTACTGCACGACGTGAGGTGCAACCGTGCACCATTGTTCGTCGCATACGCCAGTACGACCCTAATTACCAGATATAATTCAAAGAGTAAAAGGGCGAATACCACCCTTATTACGTAATAAGCGGGTATAATTTCTGAAATTATAATAAACGCGTATACAGTAATAAGGGGATTGAAAAATAAAGTAAAACAATTTATTTAAAAAAACTACTCAAGCCATTTTTATTCCGTATTTATACATCGTTATATGCATTAATTATACATGAAATTTATCGTGCAGACAATATCCATATTAAAAATGACGAAGAAAAAGCTTATTGTTAATTATTATACATTCAGAGAAAAAGTTTGTGAGTTTTAATTGCTGTAGAAAATGTTTTAAAAAAAGAAGAAATAATATCATGTATATCAAAAACATAAAAAAAAATTTTACAAGTCACATAAATTTAACTCAGTTATAGCCTTGATCCCGCATGAGCAGGTCTTGAAAGTTTTTCTCTTTCATTTTGTCTCTGCAGGTTGACTGGAACGTGTAATTAAAAATTTGCATAATTTTGCGGTAAAATCCTTTTCAAGATATAGATATGTGTTATGTTTTACGTAAAACGTCTTAGTTGAATTTTGCAATCTATTTTTCATTTTATTTTTATTTATTTTTTTTTTTAAATTTTTTCTAACGATGGGTACTGAGCGCTAATAGTTATAGCCTCCAGCAGCACCCTGGTGCTTATTGTACCCTTGCAGGTTAAATCCTCCCTGATTTTCACCACGGGCTTCTGCAGCCAGAGACAATTCAACTCCACGTCGTATTTCTTCCGGGATTGGAGGTGGCGTTGGTAAATGAGCACCTTCAGCATGAAAACCATTCTCATCAGCGGTATAATGAACTGTGTATTTAAGACCATCGGTTCCAGTGTAAGAATAAAAGCCAGCTACGTTCTGGCCATTAGCTGAAAAATAAAAATTATAAAAGAAATAAAAATATATAAAATAAAAATAAGTACCGTAAATAAAATACGAAGTAAACCAAACAGAGAATTTTCTTTATATATCTCGTATTATAATTGTTAATATTATTATGTTATTTTTTTTATTTATTTATTTTTTTTTTTTATCGAGACGGACGATCTTCATGAAAGTAAAAATATTTTTACAACGTTGATATTCTTGAAATTTTTGATTTTTATAGTATAACGAAAAGAAAATCTGTTGGTGAGTTTAGTTCAGAGACTTCAGGTCAATCCAAGTAGGATCCACCTTTCCGACGTGTGAGCAGTCAGTCGAAACGACATTCGCCCGTTTATAGTGACTACGGGGACTGCGCCAAGGACAGGAAGTTTATATCGTTGGGGCAACATCTTCGAGAGGAAGTCTATTGAAATATTTCTACGGACTTTGGCTACTGTAGTAGTCCATCTAGTTTTGCAGACTGGTGGCTAAAGCAGTCGTTTTTCAGTCTGACGATCAGCTCTACATCCATAGCGTCTCCACGCAGTCTTGAGCATCGAGGCTTCACCAATCGTCTCTCAAAAAGTCGAGGAAAAAATTGTAATAAAAAAAAAAAAAAAAATAATAACATCTCGAATAGATATTTTATCGATGATATATATTAATAATTCACCAATGATCTATACTCCCATTTTCACTCTGAGATATATAACCATCACCTACTTTTATATCGAAAGTATAATTCGCATGGTTGGAATACATTGACGTCTTCTTGGACCAAATGATTCTTTTTTTTTTTTTTATAATGGCATATCACGTGTACGCAACTATACTTGCAAAGTAACCACAGATTACAGCATAGTGTACATATTGCGACTGTTTCTAAACTGATCTGAAGCACGATCTACATCCTGAAAGATGTCAAGACGCCAAGGCCGAAAAAGACCGTGAGATGTCTTGTGATATGTTTTTACCGGACTTCAAGTCTATTCCTTGATAGTTTGTTGAAACGGACACACGTCACTGCCTTGTCCTTAATTATAAGCATGACCAAATAGCAGAAATCCAAGGATTAATATATAATTGGCTGATTAAAACGAGAGGAAAAATTAGATTATGATGAATCGTTGCTCAATAATTTCTAACTCACCACGTGCTGTTCCTGTTTCTTCAGCCGAAATTCCATTCGCCGTTTCGTAGTTGTAACGGTAAGATCCGTCCCCAATGTTCTGATTGTCATACCGAGTAATGGCAATCGCTTGTCCACTTCGCCCTGTGTAGCCTTGATAAGATCCTGACCCCGAACCACCACCTTGGGCATTGTAAACTCCGTTGAATAATCCGGGAGCTTGAACGAACCCTGCACCATCGGATGTAGCTGCCGAACCTGGAGGAAGGTAGGTCTTCTCTAAGCGAGCAGCGTTTGCCACTCCGAATAGGAACAAAAGGGCTACGATCTGTGAACAGAAGCAATCGTGACTCTATGTACTACCGACGTTTGTCAATTTCTGATTGCCGATTGCCCAGTGTCTTTGTCTTATTCCAGCAAAGACGCTTTGCTAAGGACAAAGGAGTTCGGATTGGGACTCGTATAGTTGAAAATTAGGGGAAAACCGTAACGTTAAAATAGCCATTTTCGGGTACAAAAGCAATGGAAATTTATAACCAAAGATCCTCCTCACAGTCTCGAGGAGACATGAAAAAAAATTTAATCGAGTTTATTGTGCAGACACGCGTTGCTAACGAGCAGCTTTTGGTGGTAATAATTCTACAAAGGAATGGTAAAACGTTCTGCTATTATAGATATTAAATTTTTTTGGTAAAAATTTTCGCGATGTTTAAATTACACAAAATTTTTGTTTTGTTAATTTTGTTAATTCTTTTTTTTTTTTTTTTTGTTATATTTTGCTTTGATATACACCGACAAAGGGAGATGATGTTCAAAAATGAATAATGTATACGAGACGAGTAACAGCTAGCTAATTAAAACGGCCTCAATGGTATTAATAATGAAACAGAGTTTTTCGGTGACAAAAGTACGTATATCTTTGAACCGTTATGACAAAGTAAAAACGGTGTTCAAGTGTATTTTGGTTAAAATCTGAATTTAAAAATATATACTGAAACCAAAAAAAAAAAAAATAATTCTATCTCCAGATTCTTTATCAGATTATTTATTCATCTTCGACCGATTTTTCTACCAGAAAATATCGATTTGGTCAAATCGAATTATGTGTATACCTTCATTTTCGTTTATCGAAGAGCAATAACTAAGGCTTGAGACTTGTCGTTGAATTGAGAATGCTGACAATGAGACGAGTGATGGTTGGGTTTAGGGGCTAACCGTTTATATATGCAGAAAATTTTCTCCCTCCTGTATAATGGGCAGTAACAATTCCTTAGACAATGTAATATGTAACCGCAATTCTGATATGGATCATCAAAACGCTGAACATCTAGAATGACTTTGCGAGAGTCAGTTAAAAGAAAGAGAGACGTAGATACGCGTCGTATGGAATGAAATAAAACAAAAATAAAATAAAAAGTGATATAATGATAACAATAATTGAATATAAATAATGCATAAAATGTATTGCAAGGCTGCTAAATACGATATACGAAGTAGATGTAGATGTGGATGTACCCTTTGGCAAAGTTGCGAGTTCATGTCCTAATTGTACAACGTATAGTCTTCGACTTGGTAATCTTTCGAGAAGATTATTCAAGGTTCGTTGCTGTAGCAATAGACTATATACATACCTATATACAGCCGATCAAAGGACTCGTCGAACTCTCGTAATTATAGAGCGGCAACTAATCGCTTGACGCAACGCCGCTCTGGAATCCGTCATGAACCTCGTACAGCTTCATAGGTGCGTCTACGTAAGTCCATTACGCATTGATGACACACACCTCATTACTTCGGGATTTATTTATCATTTACTATTTCGAGAGTTAAAAACGAAAAATAAGATGGACGGATATAAAAGCTGCATTTAAAAAGAAATAAAAAATCAAAAAAAAAAATAGGTCCCATCGTTTCTCAGTAAAACAAAAATTATATAAAATTGGCTGAGCTTATACGATACAGCAATTAGTACGAGATCATCGGCTCCAACAACACTCTTGAAGATCACCCTACCCGCGAGCTTATTATACTCACAATCAGCTTACCCGGAAATTGACGCAGGGTTAATTATCCCATTGACGTCGGAAAGCGAGGAGGTATATGGGTGAAGAGTGAGCCAAAGCTATAGGATGGAGGTATAAAGAATTCGAATGATAAATTATATTTCATCGCAATTATTGTGAAATAAAAATTTATTAACTTTATAATCGAATATTCATATCGTTTCTGTCCAACGCTGCAATAGCAACGGTACCTACAGCAGCAACAGCAACAGCAAGCGCGGTGTTATAAAACGGATTTAATTGACCGTCGGTGTTACTCGCCGTGTATTAATTGAATAATAGAATAATTAAGCTAACGAGATTTACAGGAATGAAAAAAATTGAAACTCCTGCTACACCTCCGAATAAATAAATTTTTTTTTTTTTTATTTTATGTTTTTATTCATATTCAACATAAAATAAAACCGCTTAATATCCGTTCGTGACTTGTGCCTGATCTCACAGATATATTGGAGCACTTTAAAGGTCACTCAGACGTTGAGCACAAGGCCTGAATAATCCTCGTAATAGTCATCGTCACAGTAATATCTCATTGTTCGATTATTACAGCATCATAAAGTTTCGTTCATTTTATACCAAGATCCCAGCAAGATCTATTCTACGAATTAATTTTTAGCCTTATCTCTCTGTCTCAATCGTCCTATTATAATCCTAGTGTCTCGTTACTTTTAGCTAGATGTAGGTATATATATGTATGTGACCATTACAGCAGGTTTAAAATTTGGTGAAAGTTTCTGTTAGCTGTAAGATGATTAACGATTACTCCGTAAAATAATTGAGCAATTTCTAAATCTTCTGTTCCTACTCCCATTTAGAACCTGAGAATCTGTATCATAAAAATCCTTACCGTAGGTACTAAATCCCGTTTACATTCCAAACTTTATATCAGTCCGTTAATCAGCCGGTTTAAAAATTTATTGTTAACGAGTATAATCCAAGCTTCGCTCATTGTAAACGGGAGTGGTTTTCACTCTATGCAGATGCGATATACTTGTCTGTGGAATAAAAAACAGAAAGGCTTCTCTTTTTCCATACTCCGTTTGAATAGAACATCCGTTAAGATAAAAATTGAGTCCTTCTACACTCGGTCATTGTTTTGTAGGTACGTATAGGGTAGGTATGTCATTATGCACTGGCTCAATACACCTTTGCGTAAGTACTATAATGTTTTGTGAGGGGGAACGGTATGGATGTAAACGTATGTATATGTATACTACATACGTATGTATGTATCTACATACCAGCTGAAAGATACCATACAGACTTAGTGTTGTAGAGCCAAGAACCAAAGACTTGAAAAAATAAAAATGTGTCTCAAGTGCGAATGCGTAGGAAGGAAGGCGGCCAGGCAGCCTCCGATCTTCGGTTCCCTTGATTCGAAGGACATATCGTGCGGTGTGGCACGCAAGTGGGGTTTGTTCGATGGAACAAAGAGGAGCAAAACTTTATACGTATATGTATGTATGTACATACGTATATATAACCTACGTATGTATGACGTACATACATACCGACAATTATTATGGTATTCATACCGATTCTACTCACGCAAAGAAGAACAGACGAACTTTTAACGGAAGGTCGCTCTCGGCTATGGAGAAAGTGTCTGGATTCATACCTACCTACCTACCTACCTATTGGCTCGCTGTTACCACCTTGTAGTTAATAGTTCAATTACCTACCAGAGTTGCGAAGTCTCGATTAAGGTTTACGATCGAATTATATTACAGGTTGAAAATAATTCGCAGAAAAGAAGAAATGAAAAAAAAAATGTACGGAATTTGGCATCGATCGATTTATCGTTGAGACATTAATACTCATTGTTTTAACTTATTTGAGATTAATTTTGGATCATCATATATGAAAATGACACCATAACTATCCGCAAATGGCGCAATGATTCACGGTATGACCTACCTACGCCGAGGCCCACTTAGTTAGCCAGAAATTACGTAAGCTGGTTACCTCCCTTCTATAGTTAAGTAGGATGATGCTACAACACGCTGCATATATACAAACCGCCTCTAGCCTTTAGAAAGAAGAGGATTGTTACACAGTGACAAGCTAACGTAAGCTCTGCGAGGTGGTCCTCAACGTGGACTCGTTATTACGTTAATGACAAGTACTCGAGAGTGGGAAGATCTAGGAAATTAGAAATAGAAATTTATTTTTTTCTTTATTCCTTTTTTAATTTTATTTTATTTTTTTTTTCTTCTTCTTTTTGTTATGTCATCATCTTCATTATTTAGGTAAATCGGTCAAGTTATTCACACTTCTTCAAGACGAAGCTTCCCATAATTAGACACAGGCAAAGAGACATGTCCTTTTAACGAAAACCTAGCAGATTCTTTAATGCAGACATCAGTCAGTGGTTACGATCTATGTAAACGATTTTTGTAATTCATGATTTATTTCTCAACAATTTTCACATAAATTTTTAATCTATTTTCATCATTCATTAATAATAGACGTAATTATTGGACTGTATTAAATTTATTGAATAATTTACTTATATGGGTTGTAAAGAATAATCAAAAATAAAGTAAAGATCGCGATCCTTGGTTATATAATTTATGAATTTTTGAAATTTTCCAGCTTCTATTATAATTGAAAATGATCGCGCTTAGTGAAAAGCTCAAAGTAGAATAAGTGATGGTGAAATTCCATACCAATTTGATCAGGGTCCAGACTCATTTATTTCCACTTTTCCTGGAATATCCTATAAAGAAAAAGAAAAAAAGAAAGAAAAAAAAAAACAACTTTGAATATGAAATTCCATGTCAAGTCGACCAGGATCTACTCCAACTTTTGTCTATCCAGACAAAGTGGGGAATGCAGCAGCTTTTTTTGATCTGTAAAAAGCTGAGTGAATATAATTATTTGATTATGTTAAACCTGGACGAGAAACTTTGATCTCGTCTCACGCTATTCCATCTTCTTTCATCACATATAGGTGTGGTATAGACTACAACGAGAAGCGTCAGAGTCAGATAGACGTAATACGCATATATACAGAGATCCGGTTAGGTATACAGCAAACAGAAGCGCACGCGTCGTCGAGCATTTGGAACGGGATTCAAGGCGAGGACAGAGAATGATGGTCCAGGCGTCAGCCTCCCTCGTTACGGACGGGAAACCGCAGAAGGTCGAAAGAAAAATATAAAGCGAAAAGGGACGAGCGAGAGGTAGTGAGTGAGATAAAGATGGTAAAAAGAGGAAAAAGACGACAGCCTTTAGGAGGGGGGCAATAAGCTCAATCAATGAGTGAATCCTTGCGTAGCTTTGCGTCGTTTGATTGGACTCTGGAAGTCTGTTCTCTTTCTGACTTTATACATTTCTCTCTATCCTTCTCTCTCTCTCTTTTTATCGTTCTCTATATAAGGTATATCTATCTTCCTTCTCTTACCGCTATTTGATTCTTTCCTCGAACGCGTCTGCAGAACCTCAGCTAGTAATTTACCAAGCTATTTGTCTTTATCGTATGAATAATGCATCGCATCAAGTTAACTAACTGAATTACGGTGTATAACTGGCTATAAATCAGACATTTGAATATCCGTTTAATATGCATTGAAAAGTGTAATTAATACAGACATTGAGACAAATTGTTCAACTCTCACCGTTACAACCACCTACAAATTCCCCCCCAAAGTCCATCTACTACCTGGACTTGGTTACTGATTCGTTAAACCCCTTATTCCATCAGAGGATCGATTATATCGCCCCTTAAATTTTTTTCTTTTCTTTTTTGTTTTTTTTTTTTTTTTTTTTGATCCGAAAAACTCTTCACCTTCGAAACCTGTTGTATTATAACTCTATATGTATCAAGAGACTCGGTAGAGTCTCGCGCCAAGTACATTAAAAAGAATTTTTAACGCACGGCGTGAGACTCGACCGAGTCTCTATACCCGCATGAGAGCTCTACGGCCTATACGGCGACTGTGTTATCCTTAATAACTTCCGACTCGAGTTATACACGAGATTCAAATATTTATCTCAGAATATGGCTTCAAATAGCTTTCATTTAAGCCCAATTTTTATGCAATCGGTGCACGGAGAGCTGAGATATAATATTTCCGAATTACAGACACCCTCAGTTCGACCAACAAAAATTCTCCTTCTCCGTTTCCTTCGTCGTCGCCCACCGGCTATGTTGCCATTGTCAGTTCCTTTCGGAACGAAGTAGTCGTCCACCAGCAATGTTGCCATTTTCTTTCGGTCTGCATGTCATATGCTTCTACGACACTTTACACGACGCGAAAATTATAGACGTATCTCCGTGATAAAAGAGCTAATATAAGACATTAAAAAATAGTAATATTTCTCATCTTTCATGCTAAAGATTATGAGATCGATATAAATGAAGTAGGTATACTGATTCAATAAGAATTTTAATAATACATTATAATAATATATAATATAATTAAAATTAAAATTTCAAGTCGTTTCTATAATGCCTGAAAATTAAAATGCACAATTTCTGCCAAGTGGCGTTTTGATTTTTTAGGTCATGGAAATAGTCACTGTCAAATTGTCAGATGCATATTTCTGGATCTAGATGAATGAGGAAAGTACGAGCGTCGTGGCACGAGTTTTGGTCAAGTATAACACGAAAACTATACATCATACAAAAAAATGTTGAGAATAAAAAAGTTTCAGTTTAAAGTAGACGTCCAAATGATTATGTACGAAAAAATTTGTCGGTTCCGGAAAGTTGGAAAAAAATTATTATAAAGTTAGTTTTTGAAATTTCTCACAAGTCATACGTCTTTTGGGGCTAAGACTTTCAGAGAATATTCCTCTATAGTGTGAAAAGAACGTGCATGAATTTTATTGTGGACTCAGATTTAGTTTAGAAAATATGAATTTTTTACTGAATTTATTTCGAAACAAAAACAACAAAAATTTTGTATCGCAAAGACCGTATCGACTCAAAAAATCTTTAAAAACCGTTAAATAAACAAAACTTTCAACTTCGCAGTGCTAAAAAAGTTGTACTTTTGGTTCGCAATAAATTCGGTACAAAATTCATATATCTCCTAACTGAAATCTGGCTCCACGATAAAATTTGTACTCATTCTTTTTACACTATAAAGGAATATCCTCTGAAATTTTTGGATGGTAAAAAACGTAAGGTTGTTGAGAAATATTAAAAACCAATTTTATAATAATTTTTATTCAACTTTTCGGAACCGTCGTATTTTTTTGTACGTCATCACTTTGAAGTTTACTTCGAACTGAAATTTTTTTTCACTTAACATTTTTCGTACGATGTGTAGTTTTCGAATTATACTCAATTAAAACACGGATATTGTCAACTATCGTATATATCGTATCAGCTGCTAACATCTGAACGTTGTTTAAATACAATTCTACAGAAATTCATACACACTCTTATCAACTGCCACTAACATTTCTTAAAACTTGAACCAATTTTCAGAGGACATAATTTATACAATTTGTTATGAATAAGACTAATTAGTCTGAATCGAGATGGTACAAAAAGTAATGAAATCCCCCCAAAAAGCACCTCTGGTGCAAAAACCTTTCGCCAAGTACATTAATGTGATATTTCCCACAAAAATAGTGTTGCAGCCATTCAATCTACAAAAGCATTGAAATCAATGGGCATTGCCAAGTACAATTAAATTTTCCCAATTAATTTCTGAATGTGACCTGATCCTACTTTTCGGTAGGTATTTACATTTCGATGTACATAACTTACGTCACACGTAATAACATGCAATATACGCACTTATCAGAGAAGATCAATTGAGAGTAAAATTAAGAAACAGAAAAAAAAAAATTTGGAGATAGTGGTACTTGGCGGGCATTTTTGTAGTAATTTAGACATCAGCCAAAAATGCCCGCCAAGTACCACTATCTCCAAATTTTTTTTTTTCTGTTTCTTAATTTTACTCTCAATTGATCTTCTCTGATAAGTGCGTATATTGCATGTTATTACGTGTGACGTAAGTTATGTACATCGAAATGTAAATACCTACCGAAAAGTAGGATCAGGTCACATTCAGAAATTAATTGGGAAAATTTAATTGTACTTGGCAATGCCCATTGATTTCAATGCTTTTGTAGATTGAATGGCTGCAACACTATTTTTGTGGGAAATATCACATTAATGTACTTGGCGAAAGGTTTTTGCACCAGAGGTGCTTTTTGGGGGGATATTGTATAATTTCTATTACTTACCTCTTCATTCCAAGCGCACTGCTCTTGTATACGAGATGATTAACACCCCCTTCATATTCATTTATGATATTCGTATATATCGACCAAACTTTTCGACCTAATAATAAAAATCGCGTATTACGTTGTAATATAAGTATAGTTTAACATATGACTATAAACGTCGAAGGTATAAACGTGTATGTATATAATTTAAGTAAATTATTCGTACCTACTGCGTGGGTGCTTCACGAATAAGGCTTCTATACTTCCCCAAGCACTCGAGTGCGTGGGAAATGATGTGCTGTGACATTGCTTGATACTTTAATCTGCATATTTTGACAAAATTTCAAAACAATTGTTAGAAAGAATTTCTGCTTCTGATATCAAAGAAGGAATGATCGACGGTTCTCGACATTCTCAAGACGAGAATATTGCGAAATGTGGTTTTCAAATATCTCTTTTCACTACAATTCTGTGTATTTTTATATTTTATCACATTTAGGAATCTCAAATTCGAAATTGATTATATATTATTCAATGTATACCGCCTTTATTTCAGAAATTATTCTTTCCTTATTTGCATAACGATCAGTTATGATTATTACCAAAAAATTAATCAACATTTTCCGATATCATTTATGGATAAAAAAAAATTTTTTTCTATCACATACGAACAAATATATTTCTTTGGGCGATTGAGCTCCTGAACAAAAGATTTATGAGATAGTATAATATAATATCTCTCCTGTTTTTTTTTTTTTTTTTGATTTTCTATTATTTATTTTTCTTTTTTAATTTTTTTGTATTTTATCCTGTTTTCCATCAGCATCTCACGCCCAGCAATATACATACATCTCTTTAGGGGTGACTGCGGCGCATAGTTTGCATATCTTAAACAGCTAGATAAAATGTTTTTACGGTTTGGAAATTCCGCGGTATCGAATCCTTTGTCTTCCCTTCCCTTCCCTTTCCTTTCCCTTCCTTTCCTTTCTTTTCCATTCCATTCCCTTCCCTTCTCTTCTCTTCTCTTCACCCATTCTTCTCAGCGGTCGTGACTCGTGGCCCACAGCCGTCTGTCCGTCCCAAAGTCCGGTTGTGGCTTGGCACCAAGGATAACCGATCTGGGTTGGGTCGTTTGTAACCGCTATCACGAGAGTCGTAAGCTCGCCCAGCCCGTGCCCCATTCTGGCAGACACCACGTCGACGTAGTCTTTTACCAAACGGATGTCTCCGCCCTGGGAGCTTTCGTTACTATGATGCAGCCAGAAGCAACCCCTAAAATAACAGTCGAAAATTCCCCTACCTTCTAGTATAGCTGCTAAATGAGAAAAATCACTAGAGGGTTAACAAACGTTTCAATTTCTTCACGCTTTAATATATGAATAATTTATTGAAATTTTTTTTTTATAAAGAAAAACTATATTTTTCAATTAATAAAATATAAAGTTTGCTTAATTGATCATTGTTTTTTTTTTTTTTTTTGTTTTTTTACTTATCATACGTGGGTATAATATGTTCGTATACATATATATATATACATATATAGTATACTATATATGCGGAAGGTCAACGCGACCCTCGCTAAGCGTGTTAAGCGGGCAATTTAGATTATTAATTGTTAACTATATATATTCCCCACGTAGAAAGCGAGCCGAGTAGGAGGGAGGGAAATACCCGCTCGGGTTTTAGCCATTAGTCAAATTAAACGAACCATAAGCAGCTCAAAGCCTCCTATGGCTCCGTAGGACAGATTACCAAACGATTTATATTCTTTTCTCGATTGACGTGACGCTATACGCCGAAGGGTATCGAACCTCTCTTAAATTGATACCACCTCAAGCTAATTTCTCGCGACCTTAATTTAGAAAAAAAAAAAAGAGTGTAAATTACAAAAAAAGCTCAAATTTGCAAAAGTAATGAACATGCGGTAGCTTCACATGTTTTTTTTTTTTTTTACCGAGTTTTCACGTCCAAGAAAACCTTGGTTAACTATGATTGAAGATGTTTGCGGTATAACTGAGATAAAACATAATTAATTCTTGCGCTTATTTTTCTACCTTATTGCGAAGGTACATACGTAGTGTATATACACCAGCAGTGCATAGCACAAGTACTTTTCCCAGGATACCTGTAGCGAATTATTCTTACCCCAGCAGCAGTGCAGTGCAGCAGTTCCGTGTCGCATTTTCCGGAAATTCAGACTCTTCCCTTTCCTCTCTTTCCTCTTTCCTAGGTTCTCGGTTCTTGCTGCTCCTTCACGTTCGAATAAGAGAGAAGGTGAGAAGGGGAGAAGGACGAACGATACGCGAAGCGCCGACCTCTAAGTGATAAGTGGTTGCTGAAGCTAAAGTTCTTCGTTTTAATCTCGTTAACCGTTGATTTGCCGTTGCATATTGCATTATCATGGCCTACCGTTAGTTTCTCGTTCGTTGAATTAGGTCCGCTCAACCCCCTCCGTTATTTATTACTCAATATATAATAGAATTATTATAAACTTGCGAGCCCAGCCAGGTTCGCGAAAATTTTTCACATCCATTTCATCGCCGAGATATATACATACATACGTATACGAAATAATAAATATTCTGTTACAAAATATAGTCATTTTGAATCACTGACTAGGAAATTTTAATTCTCGACGCAGAATTCAGTGCAAGACTTTTGAGTGAAAAGAAGATTTAGGAAAAGCATAAACTGGAAGAACAGATTTAAAAAAAAAAAGTTTAATTATTTATTTAAAGATATTCTTTACCTTTATTTTATAACAACGTGCGAAATATCTTTGAATTATATCGTCCGAGTGAGCGATAAAAAAATATATATTTTTCAACAGTCTTATTATAGCTATACGAACTTTTAATTCCGTTTGTTAACACAGTATCGATTAATTAAAAAGGCTTGTCGTTCATTAGTTAATTAATTACCAAAGTACCAAGGTAACTCGCAACCTCGTTAATTGTCAATAAATCTTGAGAGAGAGAGAGAGAGAGAGAGAGAGAGAGAGAGAGAAAACAACAAAAAAAAGATCGTACTTTTTTCCGCCATTACGTAATCTTATCACGTGACTGAAAATCCATCATTTATAACCGTTCGAATAAAAAAACAAAATTATAAAATATTTTTGAAACCGACTGAAGATTTCTTCAAACAAAATAATATGAAAAATTTAAATTCAATTTCTGGACCTTGAAATATGGTTTCCTTCGCTCTAACATTCGTGTGATTAATTTTAATGGCCTCACACGTATGAATAAGATACGTGGCCCAGGCCTCGTCAAGATGACAAGGTAAAGATCAACCCATGCATCGGTATAATATGTATGGACTCGTATACCTTCATAGAAATAGAGTTTTATAAAAGAAAACAAACGTTGGACACGCTAAACTGATTCGAACCACTCTGCAACCGGAAGTAAATGCTCGGCCTAGACTAGGCCCCCATCTAGAAAGGCTTTGAGTAGGTATATGTATATTCGAACAATCAAACAAAGGATGTCTTGCGAAAGAAACCCGGACTTTGGTGCAACACAATCGTATTGACGTACCACCGGGCTGTTTCGACTCGTCGACCCTACAACGAAACGGTATTCTAAGAACGTGAGGAATAAATAAAAAAAAAATAAATAAATAAATATAATGCGTGTATCACGTTCGTCTAAATTATTTTTCATCTTCCGTTTAATTGTTCGGTAGAAGCCAATTGAAGAGAAAACGTTCGATATAAGCAACGGAGCGAATTAACTGGTGAGTAGGAAAACGGAGAACAGCGAGACGAAAATGGAGAACGGAGAACGGAGAACGGAGAACGGAGAACGGAGAACGGAGGGCGAAGAGCAACTCAGACCGAATACCGAAGAGCGAAGAGCGAAAAGCGAAGAGCGAAGAGCGAACTTGTCGGTTAAACACACCGAAACTTGGTAGTAGTACGTCGTTATAGCGTCTCAATTAGACGGTGTTCCGTCATTTCTAAGAGTTGTTCGACGGGTAGGTACCTCGCCCTTTACTTGATGCGAACCAACTATACGAGTGGTTAACGCGTTCAAGTACTTTGGAGTTGTTGAATAACCCGAAGTGCTACTTGCCCCCAGTATCGTAGTATCGCAGTATCGCACACGGTAACTTCACAGCCCCTCAACAACACTGCGATACTCCTTCGAAATGAGACTTGAACGATTTTGAAGAGAAGCTTGATCCTTATTCGATAAATTTTATTTATTTTTTTTTTTCATCCTAAACCCTCCGATCATAACGACGACGATAAGTCGCTTGTAATACGTGAATTTTCAGTATTTTTGTTTATTAAGTAAATTCTGGAGTCTTTTTTATTCTTCAGAAAACGTTATTAAACTTACCAAGCTAAGAGTACCTACCTACCTGGGTATACTAGGTTCTTGTCCCAGTTTTTTCTTTTTAAACTACATTTTTAGCTTTTTTAAAGCTCGCGAAGCCAGCTTCGTACGTAGTTGCCAAGTATCCCCTAACGATAATATATAACTTAGCCCAGTTGCGGGACAAGTGGCCCGTCGTCAGTGGAGTAGAGAGCATTAGCCTACACTCTCCTACGTTCCTACACCCTCTTGGCCTCCGAGTGTAAGCGTGGTCAAGTATTTCCATTAGGAACCCGAGGAGCCAGCTCCGCCCTCTCGACTTGCTCGTTCAAATTTCGAACGCCGTTTGCTCCACTCTGTTCGCTTTCAGTTTTATACCAATGGGATAACCAACTCCGTCTCTTTCTTATACTTTTTTCTGTTTTCCTTTACTTCTTTTTATTTTCAAAGAGTTGGTTAAGTGACGAAGATAATGGAAAGAAACGTTAACTTACTACTCTAAAACAATTCGAAAAAGGAGTAGCTAATGCTGATGCTCATTTAAAAAAAAAAAAAAAAAAAAAAAAGAAAAGAAAAGTAAATCAAATTTTTTGTAACGTCTTTTCATTTCGAAAATTAATTATCTTTGAAATGCAAAGAATTTTAGCCCCGCGGGATCCACGTCCCAGCTGTAAAAAGACAGGTGTTCTTCTTGATTCTAATCGAAACATCGAGTTCTGTACTAACGATAGCTTCGAGAGGTAAGTAATTGTAATTTATAACCGTGATTCGTAACAAATGCGATTAGTGATAGAGATTTTTATCGGATGGTAACGATTATACTCGTTCGTATTGTGCATGGACTTGGCTGATCTTAACTATTCAAAGGAATATAATAATTATGATTACAATTATGTGCCATGTCTATCATCCGAATTTATTTCATAATAATCGGCAAGTTATTAGATACTTCGTGTGATAGCTTTGTATATTCACATTTGCTTAATCTAATTATTTTCTGTGTTCATTAATTCGACGAGTATGTTGACCATATATATTTTTCTGCAAGCATTCATTAGCTTCGTCGCAGTTTTTGTAATTACTATTTTAATTACTATACCATAAAAAAAATATGAGTTTTTCATAAAATGAGAAGAGAAACAAAATATACTACCTTGTGTTTTCTTGCTTTTCACAATTTTTGACCAGTATAAAAATAAACTTTATTATATGTATATTTCGTAAAAATTTTATTCTGTATTCCTATAATACAATACGTAACTCGTTTCTCTGAACGAGTATTATTTCACCAACTGCAGTTATCGTCGATCAAGAATGTAAAGTTACCCCGTTGCATAACATAATCGGCTAATTTTTCTCTTCACTACAAACGTATGCGTTGGATATAAAGTTTGATAAAGTAATTCGTATAAAATAGTGAAGAGAATGATAGAATTTCTATACGATATGGTAGATAAAAATTGGGGGTAAAAATAATCCAGACTGTGCAAACACTGACGTATCCATTTCTCGAATCGTCCGTCATTTCTTTTGACGTAGGATATCCAAATTGGTTAGATACTTGAAATTCTTTTGCAAAAGTGACGTCATGGTCGTCAATCTACGTCCGAGAGAATTATTATTTTTTCACAAGCTATATACCATAAGTTAGGCATATATAGTATAACCTACTCGCGAAACGTTCCCCGCTATCTCATTCGTTTCAATAATTCAAGGCGATAAAATATCTGTAAAAGAGAAAAAAAAAAAAAAAAAATAGATACTTATATAAAATTGGTATTGAAAACAGGAAAGCAATTTCTCTGCGGTAATGTCGATATCGTAATTTATAGAATCAAAATTTAATATCAAAAACACGAAACTAAGAATACGAGAAAATGGTTTATTTGAATATGAAATAGGATAAAAAATTGATTTTAAGATAAGTAAATCGTTCACTAATTACATTTATAGAGTTTATTTTTTTACTTTGTCGTGAGAAGCAGTCAGAGATTTAAAAATGAAAGAATAACGCTTGAGGTCGGGAAGAGCAGAAAGGTTTTTTTCGTTGACCCTTAAATCTTGACCTTTGTTGAACTCCCTCGGATTTCCTCGGTCAAGAATACTCGAGAATTGACACTGGTTGCGAACCTATGAATCCAAAGTGGTTACAGGATTCGATTGCAGTCGACAAAGGGGCCTTTGTCGTCAGGTATACAAAAGAGGACATTAATTTTCCGGTACCATTAGCTATATATACTCAATTACGTTGGATTTATCTGACCGTTGGATACTCGGAGTTGGTGATCTCGAGCGGCGAGAACCGGTTGTTAAAACGCGTTTGATAAATCGAGTTAAAAAAGTAATATATATGTAATGACAAAAAGATGTCCCAAGGATCTCGCGTTCAGCTCTAGTATAACTGGATTCGCTATGATCGTATCCTGCACCACCATCAGGACTGTAAACAACAAAACCTTTGGACAAAACAGCCGAGTTCCAGGGCTGACCAAGACGGAATGGCGCCACTTCGACGAGTGTCATGCAGAAGTTTCCTTCACGACCACAACTTTATTTATTATATTATTTCTTTCGACCACGCTTCAACGAACTGGACTCTGGCGAACGTACGGCTTTGATTAATTTCTCTCTTGACTCTTGACTGGGGGACTCTTCACTTCCTCGCCCTCGTCCTCGTCCTCATCCTCATCCTCATCCTCATCCTCGTCCTCGTCCCTACTCGTTCGCGTCCGAGTTGGCGGCGACGTATATAGGTATGTATATAGGTTTATATAGATAGATACATATATATATATATATATATACGTTGACCCTAAGGGTCGACGCTTTCGCCGTGGATGACGTCGAGGGTGAGGAATTTCCGCACTATGCAGGGGATGAAATAATATTTCTTTTATTCCAGCGATTAAATCTCTCGGCAAGAGAACCGAACTACCCACGACAAAGAGAATATTACTTCAGGATACTGACCAAAGTGAAACTTGATTTACCACCGCTTAATCAAGACCTAATTATCTTTTTACTTATACCTTTATTATTATTATTATTATTGTTAACGACTTTAGTCACACGTATAATTAAAATCTAGTCTCCCAAACTCCTGAAAGTGACAAATAAATCAATCATCTTTATTTCCAAATTTAATTAATAATACAAAAACGAAATCGAGATGATTCTACGGCGTTAGAATTTGAAAAAAATATACATTTTCAATCTTGACTTTAGAAAAGGGTTAAATTTCAACAAGTCAGAAGGGTTAAAAGCTCTAGCAATCTTGTTTCCAGTTAAATTTGAAAACAAAAAAAGGTATTTCGAAGGTTCTGTAATTCGGGATTCCATCGCCTCCTGAGAACGTAGAATAGTATTTAAAAGGTAAATTGAAAGTTTTAGCCCCAGAATCTTAAAGGCACAGTTTAGTGACGAGTAAGTATAGGCTCACGGGGTAAAACCGTGCGACGCGCGCGCCGTGACGATGACAGCCTTCGCCTTGGCGGGCTAATTTCCCAAGCCTTCTTCTCTGAGCCGGTAACTTGCTAATTACTTTTGTTCATAACCATCTCAGCCCGGCGACCCTTCACCTCGTAACCTAACCAAGGCACCTCACCGAACTCTTTATTACTCTTCGTCGAACCATATTTTGCGCGTCCTCCACGACCGGGAAGGCCAGGTATTACGCTTTGATTAATTTTATTGCGCAAAGAAAATTTTCTGAAAATATCCTCTCCTATTACGACACTAAATATTCGATAACGTTTTCAGGAAAAAATTATTATATTACCTACTCAAAGGGGGTCTAAAAATTAGCCCTTTTAATTTGCACATATTCCAAAGTTCTTCGATCACATAACGTATACCTACACTGCCGATTTTAATTAGCGTCAATCATTTGCGTCGGGTTTTTAGATTCATTCTTATTCCACTTTTAATTTAATATATACATACAGGCATACAAGAGCGTATAAAAATTGTTAAAATTAGTTCTGAAAGTTTATTTTATTTTCAAGTGGGCGAAGAAGATCCTTGAAGAGTCAAATTTCTCTCTCGCTCAATTCTCTCTCTTTCTATATCTTCGTGAAGTGGAATCAACGCGCCAAAAACTTCCGACTCGTTTATGCTAATTATTTGTTTATTGTTTTTATGTATACCTATATATATATATATATTTTTTTCTTTAACAAACAGTGTGTGTGTGTGTCTGACTTTGAACGAAATCCATAATTCTGTAGAGTGGCACGTTCTCTCGTTTGTTGAAGGCACTCGAGTGTTAATAAATCAAAAAAAAAGTAAATGAAAAAGAAGGGAAGAAGAAAATAAAAACAGAAAAAAATCATCTTAATTGCAATACGCAAGTAGCAACACTATGATATTTCTTTATTCAATCACCTTGAAAATCGCAGCTCCAGATTCTCACTTCAATAATCACGAAACTTCGAGTTAAACCATCAACTCGCATTGCCTCAAGGATGAATCCGATTCTCCCGTGAGAAAAATAATCGATAGTAGATTTATAGCCAGGTTCGGTATACTCTGATAATTAATTGACTTAACAACAAATTAATTACCATTACATATTTACGGAGAAAAATTCTACTGTACAGGTAACGAAATTTTCAATTTATTGGTGAGCATAGAGAGAACGCTGTTATCAGTCTGAACCGAATCATTGTAATTTTGAGAGTAATTTCAAATAGCTAATTGAAATTTATAAGCTAATTCCATAATGACTAATTTGAGATAATTGATAAAACCTCAAAACTCTATTTCCACTTTGTAATTATAATCGTAATTCATCGTCACTTTAGCCTGCACCATGAACGAGCGAATTTAATTTGACTCCGATGCGTGAAGTGAGTATAGGTACTAAAATCAATTTTGAAACGTAATTATTTGAATAATACCAAAATAAAAAAAATGTATTTATGGTTGATTTGAATGCTAACCACTTTATTTGTACAATTAATAAAAATTCCTCTGCACCTCGAACTATAATTTTGTCTTTATTCTGGTCGGAAAGAACCGCCCCAAAGTCTGCGACATAATTCATTCCTATCTTGAAAGCTGGGCGGTGGATTAGCCGAGAGGCTATCTCCAGTCCCCGACCAAACGTCGCTGGTATCCTTATAGTCGAATACCCTGCTGTCTGTTCGGACGTATGTCGGTGCCCCAGGACTCTATTTGTCTGGATTTACCTCATCAGCGGTTGAGTAGCTTGGGAAACTTTTTACCAGCGCAATTCGTCTGCAAGCGAGAGTAAACTGATAGATCGAAAAATCCTTCAACGAGTAGAGTAACTGTAGGTTTTTTCTTCTTTTTTATCTGATTTTCTATTTCATTAATTACTTTTTACGTCAGAGTATAAGCTGCGTACTTATTTCAATCGATATAAAAAAAAATAAGGGATAACACAGAGTTATAAGTAGACGTGACTATCTTCGCAAGAAAATTTCATACACGCTGACTGAAGAGATATATACGTCGTGAGAACGAATCAGAAAAGTAATTTTGAAGTTCTAAAGTTATCGCGTATCCTTCGATCCCAGAACGTCGTCCCACGTCAACAGAAAACTGTGGAAAAAAAGAGAAAGAAAAAAAAAACAAACGAAAAAGAAAGAAAAAAAAAATCCAGAAAAGTAAAGAGAGAAGTAAGAAAAGAATACGCGCTTTCCAAAGTAAAGGATCCACTGGAAAAACTCCATGGTTTTGTACCGATTCAAGATATCTCTTACCGGGTCATTCAGGGCCACACAAAGTCAGGTTAACGAGTATTAATGGCACCCCGCTTTGCTCAGGTAATTATTTACCTGCTGGGAGATGCAGGTAGGGAAGAAACGGCGCTTTGGCTTCTGGCTCTAGCTCTTAGAGCCTCTAACCTCTGCGTTAAAAGACTAGACATGGTTCATTCAAGGGCTGAATAACATAGAGAAAAATAGATAACAGTTCTCCTCGCTTTGATCTGTAGAACCCTGTTTGAATTAATGTATACAATTGTAAAGAAGCTGGAGGTAGATATATTCACAGATAGAGGATTACGCGTCCTCACATGTGTATAAATAGTAAATATGTCTACACACAATGGTGGACCGCCACTCTTTGTTACTCAGCCGCGTCCACATCGTCAAATTGTTGTCTGATCTTGAATGCCTATACTAACGGGTGTAACAGCTAGACTAATAATTACAACAAGACGGGTTGATTAATGGTAAGAACGTTCGTCATGTCAAGATCCAAACAGTTTGGTTGATCGGTAAGGAAACCGGCAGGATTCTACTAGTCAAAAGCGAGGGATGAAAACTTCAAAGGGATGCCGGAGAGGAGTGAACCCTTGGAGTGATTTTCAATTAAGATCAAAAATTCTTCGTTTCTCCACCCTTTTCTTGGCCGGTAAAGTTTTTCTGGAATTCTTTCTTTATTTCGTTTTTTTTTTTTCTTCTTTTATTTTTTCATGCATGGATGAAATATAAAAGTCCCGTTTCAACTGACGTGCCGAACAAAATACGATTAGGTAGTACCTACTTCCCTTTTTTTTCTCTTTTAATCATCGTGGAAAGTTCAACTATTCGCTAATGGATGTCACATCATATACGATATGATAACTTTTAATTGATCCTTCTCCCTTGCGTGTTGTTGTAACAATGTTCGCTCATCTCCTTGTCGCAAATATACCCATCGAGCTGAGTGGACCCTTTCAGAGATGTATAGATATACATACTACGTATCGTATCTCCGAGGACGAAGCTTATTGTTAGTCCTTCCCATGTTTAACTTCAATTTTCCTACATTCTACATTCATCCCTTCCGCTAGATCATGCAGACAAACTCACGCCCGACGAGTATTTAGTTCAATTTAATCTCCCTCGTCTCAATTCATACGGAGTAAATCGATAATACGCTGGTATATTACAAGGCAATGAAATTGGAAAATAGTGTCTGATTTTTCCTCATATAGAATATTTTTCAAATTTTTAATACATTTTTTTCAATACTCAACTAACAAAATGAAATTTGTATTAAAAACTCTTACCTCTGCAATTCTTTCTGCGATTAATAAAGCGAACATTGAATTACGAATCGCAACATGATTTGCAAAGCTTGTGACTTTCGAGTCCGTCTAGTCATGCGGTTTGACTTGTGCAAATCTCGTTACGTAGCTAATGCGAGATAATCGTAACTCATTAATGATCGATAAAATTTCGTATTGAAAATGGACATTTTTTACCCTACATCTGTGAAACCACGAACACCAGGACGAGTGCAATTCATCACAACTGTCCGTAATGTGAATACTAAAAAAATCCGGTTATGTTCTCTCCAACTCTAACTCCCTTCGTTCGTGTTTCGTTGCTGTCCGCGTCGGCCACAACTCGTGTCAAAGGGCTCTTACGGTTGAAATTTGTCCGAGCAAGTGAGTTTCCATCTGTCAACGCCCAAGCATGATTCATAACCGTGGTAAGCCGCCTGCAAATCAATGATTCCGAGGGTGAAGGCCTGCGGTTTGCCATTGCCCGTTCACGACCCGGCCATGCGGTCTTCCACCTCACAGCGGTGACGATCCTGACATTTTCGACGCTCTAGTCGACGCGATTACCTGTCCGAATGAATCTTGTATGTATCACGACGATACGGGGGATTCGGACAAGATCGATTACCAAAGGGATAAAGGAACATGCCTCGATTCGATGATGCGTAGAAAATTTATCCCCAACTTCTGGTATTACACGATTCTGATCGTGTGACATATTACCAGATATGTGATTCTCGTATGGAATAGGTCATCCCGACTGCCCGTAGGGAGGAATATTTTGCACAACCATTATAGATATTTGTCCGGTCATAGTGCAGAGTATTATCATCATTGTGTATTTCCCAGTTTGGAATATTAACTTGAATTCAAAGGTCTTCTACGACCTCGCTTTGTCGTGGTATCTTTAATACCGTTATCAGTTAGTATTACCCAATTACAAGGTATAATTGGGTTACAAATTGAGGAAGTGACGACAAACTTCTTGTAATTGGCACCGCGTTTCGATGGGGTATACGGATTTTTTCAAACTCTGGAAACCCGATATTATATTTAGGTATATGTATTTAATTAACGACTTGCTTGAGTTTGATAAACGGTGGATTGAAACGAGCCTGTAGACCTGGGTTACGTGTTTTAATACCCGAATTCACATACATGTACATACATACTTCACATGGATATAGTATATCAGTTCGTAATTACGGACAATTACACGCCAGAAACCCCTCGAATGATGAATGAATCCAACAAACTTGACATTCAAACGTGAACGATACGTTGTAGCCAAATCTAACAGACATCCACAGCTGAGGTATAGGGTTGTCTTTCGGTAGTCAATCACATCGTACAATCTTATTAGTGTCAGGAAAGTCTCAAACGTTTGTCTGAAGACTGAATACTGTAGACTGGAGGACATTGTCAGCGGATAAAAGACTGCAGTATGTTAACTTCAGGTAGTTGTCAGGATCAACGATGGTGGTCCCGTCCTTCGTATGGAGTTTTTCAACGAAGCAATAGCCTTACGAATTTCTAATTGATCAGATAGAAATCGAGAAGACAGCTTGGCAATTTATCGCATCAGGATGAAAAGCCGAGACTTCGATTCTCGTATTCCGTTATCGTGTTGCGGTTATCTTTGAAATTGAAACGTGTGATTTAGGTTACTTTTAAACTGAGATTACCGCAGCCATGAAAGTTTAATTGAGAATTACTGATAGTCAATGGCTGCACTGTCTCGTCAGCGAGCGATTCGTTTCAGCAGCTGCATGTAGCACCGTATGCAAAATTCAAATCCCGTTCGATCTTTAATTATCTGGTATTCTCTGTGGTGAAATCAATGAACCTGCTTCATTGTAGAACTCGTTGGGATTTCATTGTCGAACATTTAACACCAGTATTGCAGAATAGTTTATCAAAAACAGAACTTACTAGTTGCAATATGTCACGTTTCAATTGTCTGCATCCATGGAATGAGCTAATTAATTAGCCTTAATAAGCACATCGAATCCTGAATTCACACCGATTCGTATTTTCTATAATTGCACTGTTGGTATGTATTCAAAAGACTTATTCTTATCCGTTTCAACAGTAATAATTAAGACGTTAATGACACCCCCCCCCCCCCCCTCCCCCCCCCGGGGCTTTTAGTACTCCTCAAAAATTGATTCCGATAAAATCGTATCGTTTAATTGACCCGTTGATTTTCACCTAGCGTTTCCTCTGAACCCAATGGACTTAGAATTATTCTTTCCTTTGTCGTTTTCTCGCCCAGGAAAGTAGATACGAACAGGTACTGGGGATAATACTATTGGTTAAAATTGCAATGTAGTTTTCCCATTTGATTGCAGACGGTACATTTGATCATTTGCTAATCATTACACGGTACTGTCTATAAAGTAATAAAACTCTGGGAATATGTGCTACCTTACCAGCAGCAGTGAATCATTAAATTTCTTACCGCTCAGAATTGTCTCTAGTGGTAAGTAAACCTCACTTCTACAAAATACCTAATTGCATTACTTAACGAAAGGCATTATGGGCATTAACTGAATAAATTGAATTTTAATTTAATTTTCTATAAAAATATATTTATACACGAGCTTAATTTTGTCACCGTTGCTTATGTACCTTTTTTTTTTTTTTTTTACTTCTTATTTACAGGATTTGAATTTCGTTTTTATCTAATAAAAAACTCATGTGTTTTTATAACGATTCAATTAATCAAGAAAACATGGTGATTAAATTGCATTTTAATTCAATCTACAAACACATTGAAAATAAGCTGTCAAGATATCTACAGGAGTCTAGAAATTACGAAATCGATTTCAATTTATTTTCTATGTGTACAGGGATATGTTGGTATACATATATCTAGAGATACATGTAACGGGTAATTACTCGATTAAGGTACATACATACAACGATTTGGATAGCATTTATGGCTTAATCGTCGTAGCAGTGCATGCCGTAGCTTATGGGAGCAAGGTAAATACGTAATTGCAGGCTACTGGCATTCTCTTTCAATTAAAGCATTTCTCGCATTCTTAGTCGCTAATTGTTAGCGGATTTTAACACAAGGAGTGTCAAAATTTTCCAACTTTAGAGTTAAAGAGAGTTAGGTACAGCAATTAGGGAAACGAAGAAGAAGCACCGAGTCTCGCTTCTGTCTCGTCAGTTATTTTGCATAATTGGCCATAAAACATCAACAAGAGTTGAAATTATTTGAAAGCTTATTAACTTATAGCTCCTTTACTTCTTAAGCCCTAATTACTAAATAAATTTGATTCGCACTCCTTCGTTGGCCTCTAATTAATTATAAGTCCTTCCGTACTGGAAATAACACGAACGTAGCGATGAATAACTAATGCCAAAAAGGTCTATTATATTCTTCAAGTACTTTTCAAGCATATTTGATTCAGAATTAAAACCACAAACGCCAAGAAGCAAGTCATATAATTTATTATATTCATTTTCTGTAGAAACCTTCGTAATTCATAAACAGTATTGGAGACACATTTATTACCCAGACAAGTTAATTGTAAAGCTCATATAAATTTATACATAAATCATCTTCTATTTCTCTGCTATTACCATGACCTACAATTAGCACACCAGAAACGAAAAGATATATAAGTACGAGAAAATTGAATCGCATTAACTGTAGACAGGTAGTGTACAGTACAAAGAAGAGAACAAAATTGTTAGCCCTTGGTAACTTGTTTTTTTTTCGTTTTTTGTTTTGTTTCTTGAGATATTTGTTTTGATATAAATTATGCATTTCTTCATTATTCATCACGGAAATGAAACTAACTTCAATGTGCAGATAGTTTATACCTATGCATTATTGTAATTTGGCTGTTTGTTCATCTCGATGACATTTGAGTATCACATCCTGTGGTAAAAAATATGAGAGCGTAACTGTTATTACGATCCAGAGCGGTTTTACGAGCACTTTGATCTTTCCTAGGCAGGATAACTGCAGACGAAATGATCATGCATTGCTGATCTTATAAGAGATTTGCTGACGTCAAGATACAACACGTGTATTTTCATCCCGTAATAGCTATACCTATAAATCCTAAATTCATCAATTGCAACACATGTTTATTTTTAACAAATAATTTTGAATCGCATATAACTTCGTCGACAGAAATATTCTAATTTTGTATCAATACTTTAGCAATAAATGACCAGATTCATGAACAATCTTCTCCTCCCGTCGACTCCTTATTTCGGGTATTAAATAAGCAAGAAATAAAACAGCATGCAATATACAAATGTGGTAGGAAGTTGGAATACATGCAGTTTCTTTTTTCGTTCATTTTAACGGTTTTGCATTTTATAACTCTCAATTTCCAATGCACCAATTTTGAATTTTCAAAGTCTCGATTCTCAAGACATCGGCATGAGGGAATTAATAAAAAACTTACATTGGGCAATTCAGGGTTGAGTAAAATTATATTGTGAAAATGAGTAAAACAAAAAAAAGAGAAATAATAATAATAAAGAACTAATATACATATTCGAATTGAAAAAATAGAATCCAAAAGTAATAAAACTTGTATAAAGTCGATAAGACAACGGTAAAACCGTGCGCCTTACGATATGCAACCGTTATAACATGAAACAATTAATATATTATCAGTCATTGACGGGCTTAGTTGATAAATAAAAATCAAGATGACGCCACCAACTGGTTCTACACGTAATGCTATTCTTGTGACAATCCTACGAACTAATTTTGCCGCAAACAAACAGGCGGCAATTGATTCAAATCATTCGAAACAACGAATACTTTCAACGATTGTGTGTAACTATAATTAATGCGTTTTAAACGTAACTGGAAGCTAGAAATGCTATACAAAAAGGACTTTGTACAACGTAGAAAAATACAGTGAAACAAATAGGTTTCGGACGAACAACTACACATTCCTGTTATACCTATAGAAACCATTTTTTAATCCAATTTTTAATAAATCGAGTCAATTTTCACGATTATAAGGAATCATTATAATTCTTGATATCGTGTTCTGCACGAGCTGATGAGGCGGTACTGTATAAATACGTTAATACTAAGCCCCATGAGTGCGCGTAACACCTCGGTTAAGTTGTATACCGTTGAAAGATCTGTATTGCTGTAACATTATATGTTCATTTGTCAGGACATGGCTTGAGGCACGTATAACTGTTTGAAATCCTAGGCTCGCCAAATAGTCTAGCGAAATTACACACGGTGAGAAATTACGCCTGTCAAACGGTATAATGCGAGTGAATAGGGTATATACGTATACACCTATATATGTATATATGTATACATATACAAGGCGAGAAAACATGAATTTGTAATAATTGAAAGATTAATCAACCTCAACAACTTCATGATTTCTCACTAACGAGCCGCACATAGCGATCTCGAGTCAAAGTTCGAAGATATGATAGCCGTACAAGATATACCATATATTTATAATACTTATTGCCTAGATATGAAGATTGAAAACAGCCATCCACACTTTATTTTCTTTTGTTTATTTTTCTCTAATATATTTTTAAAAATCATAGTAAAACTCAGACATGAAGATACCCATAATTTATAGACCTCTCACCTTTGTCGACGAGTGTTTTTCATTCTATCTGATAAGGACTCGCTACAGGACTCTCTCGGCACGTATACGATATCGCAAAATGTTTTCATATCTTAGGTACCGATCAACTTACACTTGGGCAATCATCTTTTACTAGGACTATGTTTCCTCACTGTATATTTCTGACTTTTTTAACTTGTTCACCCTCGATATCTTTACGACTTTATTGCTACTAACGTGGGCGTGTAAACTAGGAGAATAGAGCTGCTCAACGTGTAGGAAAGATGGTCACAAGATTTGTGATAAATCTTGAATAAGAAAAAAGAAGATTTTTAGGCAACATCGTCTTAAAATCGTTAACTAACTCAATGTAGAAAAGAAAAGTATAATTCGATAGATTCTTCCAAAAAATAAAATCAAAGTATACATCATGCTTCGATATCAATACGGAGTATCGATTCAAAGATTCCGATATGCAGAAGTTGTAATATAATAGAACGAAGCAGGATGTGGGATGACTTTTCTCATTGTTTGTAGACCAAGTTTCTTTATGTGAAATGAAAAAGACCTCGAGACTACCGAACACCGCGCGGAAGAGGTTGAGGGTATCTTTCTGTATATCATGACCTTTAGACGACGCTCACATATGTGAAGGAATGTCTTGCATTACTGCGGCTGCTGATCCAATTCGAACTGCTCTAAAGTATAACCGAGTTAGATTTATCTTAGATTGAAATAATTTCTGAATTTTACACTAGGGATAAAAAACATACTGAAGACAGTTTTTTGTACATCCCGAATGACATTTGGAAGTGCAATGTGCATATTGACAGCTCGCAGAGCAAAGGCAAGTGCCGCATAATCCAATTTTAAATCCTGCAGTAAATGTATTTATATATTTAACTAGTTTACCTTGGATTCAGTAATTTATATACCTATCTACCTATAAGGGAATAATTCAGAGAATCTTCATCGCGTAGCGTTATGCGATGAAGGTATCTCATACGTCGTAGTGTCTAATGGACAAACGATCACAGGTTGGTGTAGCGAGTCGAAAAGGAAAAGGAAAAAGGAAAATATATAACTCGGACGAACTGGGATGATAGCAATGCCTACACCGTTAGTTTCGCAACACGTTAAGTCCTCCTTCTGTCATATTATATAATACGATCGGTATAGTTCAGCATCAGGTTCTTGTAAATTAAATATTAACGACTTCGAGTCTATGAACAAGTAGGTATATACCTACGTAAGTTATCCGCACGTTGATTTTAAAGACGGACAAAAAAAACCTGCGAAATCACGAATCTCTTTTTTGAATAAAATAAAATAAAAAAAATATAATCATCTTTGCAGATACATATAGTCCGGAAATAATTTTGCACGTATAGATCTACAGCAGCATGTTGCTGCAAACAACAGTCAAAAATGAACCGGGGTCGTGAAGATTGCTCTAGAGTAACGCGGTGAAAGTTCACCTACATCAACGGAGACTGTGCGTCAAAATACGGAATCTTACGTGAGATTTGTTCGTACATCTACGGATCATCGTCCCTTGGGGCAATCGGCCACATCATGCCCACGCGTCCAGATATACCTTGGTTATACATCCACGTCCATTTCTGATGCATACAGAGTGATCGTTGATTCAAAATAATGATTAACATATTATATGACGAAACATAAGAGTAATAAAGTACCTATGGGGTAAAATTAAAAAAAAAAAAAAAATCAAATAATTACAAAAATTTGACCGTCTAACGTTTTTCTTGATTAGTTTTATCGACTTTTATCTACCACAGCGAATTATGAACCGAGTCTGCATTCAAATAGATTCGATGCGACGCAATATCTCGATGAAAGATGTCGGTATGCGGAGTATTATAATAGCTGCCGCAGGTGAGTACATACATAGATTAGGTCGTGTGAATAAACCTTTGAAAATAATTTTACTTCGTTCGATGATATGTAAGAAGATGATATGCGTGCAGGATAATGCGAATTACGAATTATCTGTATATATGTAAGAATAAACACTTCACCAGGCACGTCGTTAATAAAGAAATAAAGAAATTCTACTATAATACATGATGTAATTATGGATCACCGGTATTACGCAAATTCAAATCTTTTTTAAATCAACATGAGGAACTGTACCTACAATTTTTAAACAAAGCGCAGATGCATTTTCTTCATTCTCATGACCCCCGATGAACCTCGACTACCATACTAACGATACTTCGAACCTACTAAATCAAATGGTACTATTTTTCTCCGTTATTCTCATCCTGTTACTTCAACCTTTACCAAAGCCCAACCCGTTTACTGATTCCATTATACAAACAGAGGAAGGAATCAGTTTTTATAAATAACTAGCCTTATTTGTGCATAGCATATATTTCTCGACAACGACAGTCACTTAAGAGTTACACATTTCACACCATGGATGAAACTCGACAACCCTGAAAGATTATTTTTCTGAAATAAAGTTCAAAATGCTGCACATTATTTCCAATTTGAAAACAGAATCATACGCTTATCTTTCTTCTTTTGGCCACCTTGTATATGTACACAAGTATTATTTATTTTTGACAACCACATCTCGAACTGCATACAATATGTTCCTAATTAGGGAGATTAGAGCGTGAGTCAATTCTTTGATCCCGGTTATTATATTACGCGAGAGAAAATTTGGCAAGATGAAATCGGCGCCTTAAGCTGAAAGTTAACAACGATCATATCGTCATCCATTATCGCAAATCGTATTATATATGCATTAATATCCGAATCGTAAGTGGCGTCAGTGAAATGATCGTATTATATATATAATACCGTAAATCCCTCCGGCTACAAGTACGTATGTAATACTTGCCTACCTACCTGCCAGCTCTAACTACTAGGTACTGACGATGAGCAAGGATTCGATTGACACGTAACGCTCCCGTTCCGAAGAGAGTCTTGATATAACATCAATCGGCAATCTAACGTGATATACGAACGCTACTGATCAACGAGGTCAAATAAAGGTCACGTCACATCGAATGGCTGGCTGGCTTAGGTTAAGCCAGGTGAGATTAGGTACGTTTCGAGAGCTACATACCGCCGCATATATGCACTGCAGATCACTTAAGAAAAGGATGCAACCATTTAAGTATCAGCTAATTGACAGCTGTGTATAATAAGCAAAAAAGGCCTTTTTATCAGACCTCGGACCTTTGGAAGTGTGTGGATTGACCAAGTTCTTTTTTATCGTAATGTTCAAATCATCTTCTGACACCTATGAGAATACCTATAATAGCTCAGCATTGAGACAGCAACTGCAATCTCGTAATTTTCGAGAATGATCAAGTCAGAGAATAATAATAATAAGTTTTTGAATAGCGTTGTCTTATAAGATAAATTTTATGTGGAAATGAGAGTTTTTCAGGTCCAGATCTCGGCTTTGCGGTTCGACAGCTTTGAGTCTGAACTTTTGTTTTAATTCATGAGAATTACGATTACATCGTTCAATGATTTTCTCTCTCTCTCTCTCTCTCTCTATTGCACAGATTGCGAAACCTTATATACATTATATTAGCTTTTGTTCATCGCGATAGCCAATCGATAACATTTGACACTAGCGGCATGACTATTCGTTACCATATCGCCGCGTATACATTCGTCGCATCATGTTGCCTCGCCTTTATGGCATAACACGAGCAGATCTATCGATAAATATTAAAAAAGAATTAAGAAGATGAGATCTAATCATACATCAGTTAATCTGTTGCTGTTAAAAATTATTATGCTTACATCGATTATACGAAATTATTTTGCTAATAACGAATGGTAATGTAACGAGTTCTGAAAATTTTCCTATTCCTGAAATGGAGAGAACTGCCTATAATATTTAATTGAATAAACTTACAGTAGGGATAGTTAAATGACTGGGGTCGTTGGTATAATCGAAGCTATTAATGTACTTATTAATTTACTACTATATCGTGGTGTCGTGTATTAGAGAATCCGTACTGCGAAAGTGTCGATAATTACAGGTATTGAATGTAATATTGATTAATAAAATCCCTTTAGAAGATGCCTGGTCGAGCGTAACTTTAATAATAATTTAAAATGAAGGGAAAGCAATCACGAGTATAAGTTGACTGTAATATGGGATTCTTGAAATAACAAAGCAAATAGGCGCGATGTCGACCGTCTCTTAGGGTGCGCCAGATCCGTGTGGTTCTTCGAGGGGATACAGAAAACAAAAATATCGATGATGCTAATTCAATTTTACTTATATTTATCTTATAAATTAGTAACGGTGGAATAAACATTTTTGGAATAAATTTGAAATTATTCACACCAGTATAATCCCTAAGACTATTCCTCTTATTGATGATAAAGCCAAGCGAATATCAGACTTAGAAATGCTCCTTACGTTAAAAATATCAAGTTTTTCAGTTCAAACTTTTGGAGGAATGAATTTGAGAAGATTTTCTAGAATTGGATAATGTTTTGTTTCTTTTTTTTTCAATTTATAGTGAGATAACTGAATTCTATTAAGTATCTGTGTATGTTTAAAAAATCTCGGATTAGTTTGAGTAAAATTGTACCACAGGTATAACTTCTTGATTGAAATTACCATTGTGATTTGATAAAAAAAAGCAAAACCGCACTTTTTTTAAATCTGACAAAGTATGGACGGAAAATATTAACCGTGATGATTAAAATCTCTTCAGAATCAGATAAGAGACAAGTCCGTTTAGAGCATGTAATCATATAATAATCAGTCGAATCATCAATCCAAACTTTCCGCGTTTATGTGGTATTGACTTGAAAAATAAATACCGATACGAATATCTGCATCGTAGAATGTTGAGTAAAAATGTATGACGAAGTTCGTCAAAGCAAACCGCCAGTTTGATCGTCGATTAACCATGTCATAATATATAAGAGCTTGCATAACTTGTTATAGACGAACTGCAGTATATCTATAATAGATAAATGTGACACGTTTGTCCATCGCTATAAGAAAATGGAATGGACCAATCGGGTAATTTCGCATAATAGTAATTAAAGACGCATCTCTTACATCGCGCGAACTTTCTGGTACACTTTCAAGTGACCCGATTGAATGACCTTCGGGTACGTAAGGTATGCTCTGAACGAAGTACCACGATCTGTATCACGCCAATTACGCAATAACAGGCGCATCTTTGCCCTCCTCGGATCTAAGGATGCTGGTATACTGGGATGGGAACGTCACTTCGGGGGTACATAGGTATATAAGTTCGTCTAGGATTACGACCAAAGCATCAGACATCGTTGAGATCACTCGTCTCCTGGTGCATCTTGCAGAAAGTTAAACTGCCTCCGAGTCACAGATCATCAAGTGAAATTTTAGTGTCGGCGATTATCACGCCACACAAATATAATCATGAAAACCGTACGTCATCAATTACAATTGCATTATAGTCATTATCCAGTGCGTCGTTAACAGTACAAGTTTTTCGTTTAAATTTAATCAATTCATTCATTCATTCATTCATCCGTTTGAATGTTGTTGAATTAGCCACTGATCAATCGACACCTATAATTAGTTTTTAGAATATACTTGAAAGGAAAATTAATCAATTCACTCTCCGACTAATCACCAACGATACTTTCTCAGATCACAATTGCGGTGTTGGCGATAATCGGTACCTGCTACGCGGCACGTCTTGAAAACACTTACCTTCCACCGGGTGGTGCCGGAGGATCAGGTGGTGCGGGATTTATCCAAACACCAAACCAAGGAGGTCCTGGAGGATCGGGTGGTCCAGGAGGTGGCGGTGGCGGTGGAGGTGGAGGTGGTAACAAATTTGGTAACGGCGGTGGACGTCCGGGTGGTAACGGTGGAGGCAGTGGCGGCGGCGGCGGCAGCGGTGGTGGATATGGCGGTGGTCAGTACTCTACAACTCATGACACATTTAATAACTGTGAAAATGTTTCACATACAGACATCAAAGAAATGATAATAATTTCGATACTTATTTTTGACAGGAAGCGGAGGTGGTAGCGGCGGCGGTGGTGGAAGCGGTGGAGGTCGAGGAAGTGGATCAGGTGGTGGACGTGGAAGCGGAGGTGGGGGTGGAGGCGGAAATGGACAAGAAATCGGGATTAATTCATACCAGAACGAGAACAATGGGGATGGAAGCTATCAGTACAGCTACGAAACAGGAAATGGTATCTCAGTTCAAGAGTCTGGTCAACTGCAAGGTAAGTAATCAAATCTAATGATCATCATTGATAAAGTTCAACAAAAAACCGAACGTGAAGATTACACCTAGATAATTAGGCCCCAAAAATTAAGTTGCAAACCGCAAACACTATGCTGTAAGGGATGACGTAAATAAGGGAAACACTATTCCAGGTGAGGCCGAGTCAGTAAGTGGCTCGTTCTCTTTCACCGGAGATGACGGTGCCCAGTATACTGTGACATACACTGCCGACGCTGACGGTTTTCATCCTGAGGGTGCACATCTTCCAACGGCACCACCAATACCTCCTGAAATTCAGCGTGGTATCGAGTTGTCCTTAGCTGCAGAAGCTCGAGGCGAGAATCAGGACGGCGGAGACGGAAACGGAAACGGAAATGGCGGTGGTAACGGCGGCGGAGGAGGTAACGGTGAAAAAATATCACAATAAATTCATAACAGCAGCAGAGAATCTTTTCGAAAAAAGATAAAAATCATTTGCTAAACTATACAATTAGAGAATTATTTCAGGACAAAATTAATATAATTGCCTTGCATTGTTCTTCACTGATTTTGGGAAATCGCGTTTTCAGGCGGTGGTGGAGGTCGTGGAAGTGGAAATGGAGGTGGATCTGGATCTGGTGGAGGTGGAGGTGGAGGAGGAGGAGGAGGACGTGGACCCAACTCCTTATACCAAGGACCTAACTCGTACCAGACAAGCGGCAACGGTGCAAGTGGCTATAAATATTAAGATCAACTCGATGTGACATTCAGCTACAACCTATACAACGTATCAGTCATCGCGAAAGTGTTCGTCTTGACTTTCCCTTACTCTAATCTTACTTAACGGCAGACTTATGTACATAATAATATAAAGTATTTGCTACATTTTTTATTTATACGAAATGATCGTTATCGCGTTATTTATTTAAAAAACAAAACGAAAACAAAAAATCCTCCCTTAATTCTTTCCAAAAATCGATATGCACTCGCTTCCATCTAATCTATTATTTTACCTGGATCTAAAAAGGGTTATAGAACATCGATCGACAATTATAGTTGTAACAGTATTTGTACCGTGAAACTTTATCCTGCTACACAACGCCGTAGTTGCTTGAGAAAATCTGATCCTGTAATGCCGGACACCTGTAATTAAATAACAACTTTTCTAGAAAACTCGGATTCTATTTACTCCGAGAACTTTATCTCCGAGATAACTTCCGTTGATCATCAAAGTCAGTTGCAGATCTGATTAGTTTCTTCCTTGCAGCTGCACGAGAGATAAATCCTCAGTTTTATTTCGTTAGTAAAAATCTTCCCAATCAGATTTCACGTGGATTGATTAAATTTCCTTGACTAGGATCTGATTCCGCAATACATATATTTACCACTTGCAGCAATTAACAAAACAGAATAGGCGTGTTCAAATATGTTTAAATCGCTTTTCTACCAGTTGGTTCGTCTTCATTCATTATGGGAATTTAATGACCTTTCGAAACTCTTGCGAAATTATACCACCAACAACCTGATGAGTCTTAATATTTTCTGAGACCATTTTCTGTGGGTTTATTAAATGAAAGAAAACAATTATGATCGTTCGCGTATCGCTAGACCTATATACCTATAATATAACAACAAGTCTTACAATTTCAAAGTTCGCTATAAAAATCGGTCATCCACCAACTGCAGAACTGATCAGAATAATTAATAATCAAATTCGCTATATCCCCAACAATTGGACTCAAGCCTTGATTGTAAAATGGGTATAGCTCATACCTCGTGAGATATCAGCGAGCGTGATTACGTTGCAAATAATTTTCTGCCATCGAAAAATTCAATTAAATAATCGCATATTTTACAACGCGATTCATACTTATAATAAAATTTTATAGGAATTAATATTTTAGGACCGTTAAACTGCCGATATACCGTCTCCATTCTATGATTATCTTCATTTAATTCCATATGGTGATATACATATGTAATATTTATTCGTGGTAATTATAAGTTATCATAATCAGACATGTTTTACATGAATATAAATAAATTTCTAAGATATACCTACGTCCGGTTAATCACCTGCAGTTTTAATCCCAACGTTATTCAATCTCTTTATTTGAAAGCAATGAAAGATACTTTCAAACATAAATAATTATAAATGAATCAAAGTCTGAACCTCAACTACACCTGTCTATCAACGGTAATAAGCTGTATAAAACAAAATAAAATAAAAAAGGTAATCTACATACATACGTGGTAGTGCTCTCGCATGATTCAAGACCCATAAATTTACATAATCTTGATACCTTATTTGCATGCATAATAAAATTCGTATAGCCAGTCAAACTAAAGATCGTTTTCGACTTTGGATATGACATCTACTACCAATTCATTCATTGAAATTACCTCAAGTTGTTCTTATTATTTAATATCGTTTTTTTGTATATTGATCCTCTGAACCTTATTAGCAACAACTTCATTCCATATACCATCACCAACTTTCTGTCGTACGTGACTAACAATTTGAAAATTTTATTTAGTACAAAATTTTTTACCCAAATAACAAAGTAGATCAAGGAAAAAGGATTAACGAAAAAAAGTAGTAATAATCATCAAAAGTCACGGAATGGGAAACGTAAAACGTGATTTTTTTCTGTTTCTGTTTTTTTTTTTTATATAATTAAATGAAATACAGTTATTTTTCTAGGGCATCATCTCCAAAGAATTTTTTTTTCAATACCAGTTAATTGTTTCGTTAAATGGTTTCGATTTGCATGGGTGTCTATAACGCTTATGATTTTTGTACAGAATTGATCTGATCCATGGTTCAAACTGAGCCAGATCAGTGTAAAAAGCAGGTACCATTTCCCGGGCGCATCCAATCCCCCAGGATACGACACCGGCCAAAGAATCATCTGTAATTAAATATTCCGAATTCCGTTGAATTTATAATAATTACTTACGTGGAAATAATGAGGCAATCAAAAAGCTGAATTTTTTTTTTTGTTTTGATAAATAAAATAGCAAACGTAGAAATAGAAAGCGTTTATTGTAGAAAAGGAAATGAACCGTAGACTAAAAAAAAAAAAAAAAAATATTCAAAAAACAAATACTGCTTGGTCTTCTTACGTTATATATCCTTCGAGGCATTTAATGATGTATTAAAACAAAGTGAAAGTACTACTACTGCTTCCTTTTAATCGTGAGACCCGATGAGCTAAGGTCTGCACTTTACTGCCATGAACTCGTAAACTATAATAACTTACCTATTGTTAATGGACCGCCACTGTCTCCCTGACAAGCGTCTCTGCCCCCTATCAAGTCGGCAGCACAAAAATGTGTTTTGCTAACGACTGCAGTTGGCGAAGTCTCAGCTAGAAGATCTAGACAATCATCCCGTTGCAAAACTGTGACGGATACCTCGTTTAAAATAGAAGAAATTCGCTTATTTCCCTCTTCGATTACACCGAAACCTGAAACAATAGCTTTGGCTCCTGGCTTTGGTGACGTCGTGGCCAAGTTAATCGATTTTACATTCCAGGAAAATGCGATGTTTGTAATAGTCAAAAGAAGCGCGATATCGCAGACAGTTACTTCAGCCTCATGTATATATCTGTGGAAACGGCATTTTTGTATTGAAATTGCGCCAGGTAGGTCTGCATATGATACCGAAATAATGAATAAGAAAAAACGGAAAGCAGAGAAAAAAAAACAGGTAAAAAAAAGTTTTCCGATTCACTGCTCGTCTGCAAAATTAGAGTATTTAGTTGTTATAACCGACTCATGAAATTTTAACTCACCGATCGTGGATGATCAACTTTTCAACGTTATACCACGACGCTTCCGAGTCTATGTTCAGATTATCCGATCCAGCCCTGATTACCATATTATCAGGTAATGCTCCGTAAACACAATGTGCTGCTGACACAACCCAACGATGATTAAGAATGGCACCCCCGCAATCGGGTGTAGCTTCTCTAGAGAACGTCCGGTATATCAAAATCTGCGAAAGTATCGGTCAAAATATTTTTACCTTTTACTCAATGTGTATAAAACTATTAAAGAGGAATAAAAAATTTCATATAGCAAAATGTATGCGTGCTTCGTTTTTCGAAAACATCTTCTTTTCGAAGCTCAAACAACCCTAAAGAAAAAAATCCAGTAGACACGATAAGACCGGACGAGAAATGGATCCAAAAGTCTGTATCTATCTTTTCGAATGATCTACACGATCCTATCGACAGACTATAAGATTCTATGTATATAAACTAATTGTTACATAGGGAATTAACGAACTTTTTCCTACTTTTTTCAATTATAATTTTACTCGCTGTTGATTTATAGGATAATAAAGCAGCTTGCTGTCTTTAAATCAAGTAAGAACTATAAGTGTTACGCTGTAATGGCGAAAGCATATAGGAAAAATCTGAAATCGCTATCAGAGTCATTCTGCACAGTTTCTAAGACTCTAATGGTGTTACGGTTAAATTGAAAACATTTCTTTTGAAATTTAATTACTTATGTGTAATGAAATGAAATACAGTAAAAATCCGACTATTTATTTATCTGTAATAATTAATGTCTGAAATTTCATATTGTATACTTGCTTGAAACGGACGATCACGTATTGATACCGGTTTTCCACCAACGATTCTTAATTCCGGATCCCGAGCCAAAACTCCAATACTGTTCAAAATAATAGGTAGTAACAGTAGCATTTCTGTACAGTGTTATCAAGAAACATTCGAAAAGAACTGCCACAGAAAATAAAATCGTACTTTAATTATGTGCTGGCATTGGGAAATTGATTTACTGCTATGTTATCGGACTTTTGTACAGTGTGCATTCACATTTGTAACGATCAGTGGTCGTACCAAATATTGATTAAATCGCAGGATCATAAAAATGCGTGCAACTGTATATCTTGTATACATGTATGTATATATTAGGGTGCTTCGTTTTAGACTTTTTAGAATTTTTTTTTTTAGTTCATTCACGGAATAATGTTCTGAACATATAAAAACAAATTCTCATCAAATATGAGCTCTTAATTTTAATTCTAAGAATTCGTGAAATGAATTTGAAATTTTCCCATTTGATTAACACGTGAATTTTAATTTTTTTTTTTCATTTATCTATAGCTTCGCAGCATTTCATGATATTTAATCGTCAATAGGTGGAAATGACACAGAAATCTTTCCTCTTCAAAAGTGTATGTAGCCAATTTATGTTTTGTAACCAGCCTCGCCTGGTAATAGTATAAAGTCTTACATTGGTTTGATCGCGATTTAAAATAATTCACCGGATTGGATCTTGCAAGTCGTCGGTATAGAGACAGGGCTACTCGTTATATAAATCAATAATGTAATAAGTACTATTATAACAAAATGTTCAATCAGGAAATGTGAATTATTTACACTCACGACTTATATTTACGAATAGATGTCAGTCTTATGGAACCTGATAGGAAGAAAGATAGAGAATGACAAAGCGTCGTATTATTCAATAACTAACTAAACCAGAGTATACTAAATATGATTTATTTTCAACATAGTGTCATGCATTTACATGTATAAAGAAGCGTACTATAAGTATCGGCGCATCAAGATCTTGGATTTTACGCGATGGTTTTTATAATTTAGAAAATAAAGGCTTTTCATAAGCTCTATATATCCTTATTGATTATCATATTCTATTTACAATTATTAACAAACAGGGGGATGCAATTTTAATCCAAAATCTGTGATATAAAATTATAATATTATTAAATTTCGACTTATCAACTCAACCGTTGATGAATCAATTTAATACTTCGTTTCGAGTAAAACTTTAAGATCTGTTTATAACTGAGCTATAAATACACTAATTCCCTGCAGTGGCTCGTTCGGATTTAAATCCAATTTTAATGGCTAATTCATTTCATGAACTAGTCATATGGTATCAAATTATACATACATCTGCACTTTCAGTTATAAAGGCAGAATTCATATACTCAAGTATAATAATAATACTGGATTTGTAATTACTCAAACAGCTGTTATACACTGATTTCATTAGCTGTTCCATTGATTGTGGGCGTTACAGCAATAATTGAGCCTGGACTAGACCTAGCAAATTGGATAAATAATTGTTCTAATGTAGCCGAAGATACAGTAAAATCTTCAATGCAGGTGTGCTGAGACTTTAAATTGTTCATTGTGCCAAACATCTTGACCCAAGTTGTTCCAGATTGTGTTATGTGATACAATAAATATCCCTGTGAAAAATTATATGCATTATTGAATTTGACTTTTTGCGATAAAATAATTTTCTTTACGAAATTAGATCAGCATTGTATCAAGCTTACCGGATGCTCATCTCGCAATTCACAGACCAGCGAGGCTTGGATTTTACCCTTGATTTCCATATTTTCTTCTTCTGTTCTTTCGGGATTCAATTTTACAGTTACGTCGTAACCAGCTCCAAAACGCTGCTTCAATTGCTGACTAGCTCCGACACATACCAATTGGCCTCTTACCATTATTAATAATCTGTTACAGAGAGCTTCACATTCTTCCATGCTGTAAGAAAAATATACTTCTCAAAACAGGATTTTGTATGGCAATATATTTGACATTTACAGTTAAGTTGTGTATGAGAATTAACTCTGACTTGTGAAAATTCTCTACATAATTACGAGTATGGAAAATACTGTGTACTTTTTTAAAACTATGATTTATTTCAGTGCTCATACCTGTGGGAAGTTAGTATAATTGCCTGCCCTGCTGTTTGGCAGTTCTGGAGAACACTCCACAATAATCTTCTAGCTCTTGGATCGACTCCTGCGGTCGGTTCATCCAACAGAACCAATTCCGGACTTGCAATCAGTGCAATAGCGATGTTCAGACGTCTCTTATTTCCTCCGCTGTAGCTCTGGCTCGAATTACTAGCGTATTTGTTCAGTCCTAGAAGATCATAAAGCAAGAAATATCTTCAAATATATGAAACAGTGTAATACTGATGATAAATCAATGAGACCACAATAATATGATAGTTGATGGTTGTGGTTTCTACTTCAAAGACGAATTTTTGATAAAGCGACGTGAAATAATTATAACGTTGTTTCAAGAGGTCTCAAACAATACTTGAAGACTCGAGGCAGACAAATTTGGTACTTACGCAGCCTGTCAATCCATAATTGAATTTCTGCCGATACTTCAGAGTCTGGTACACCTCGTAGACGGGCAAAAAGTGATAGATGTTGAAATGCATTGAAAGAAGGAATCAAAGCATTTATTTGAGAGCAGTAACCAATTCCTGCCAAGTACTGAAATGACAATACGATATCAGAATGAATGAATTTAGAATCACTTGAGTATTCATTTTTAATTCATTTTTGTTTAATCGTAATTTATGCACAAGTGCTGTAATTTATGCTTTAACTGCAAACAAAGAGAGAAGAATAATTTTCAACTTTACCTGTTTACGATTAAATTTGATATTATCAACACCACGAATGAGAATACCACTCGTGGGAAAATCTTCGCCAACCAACATGCGGAAGGTTGTACTTTTTCCAGCTCCATTAACACCCAACAATCCAAAACATTCATTATTTTTCACTCTAAAATTGACTTCTTTTACTGCCTCAATCTTCCCATAGCGTTTACTCAACTCATACGCCAAAAACACATTTTCATCTGTAAAACTCGAGTCTTCTTCACCTGTTGAAATAAATATTTTCTTATATCTTTCATGCAATTGTTAGCAATAAATCACGAATCTAGATTCAATCGATAATCTTAAATAACAAAAAATAAAGCTTCGGAAATCAAACGACCATCCCGGTATCAAACGACATGTGTATAACAAAATATGCTTGCTACAGATGATAGAAATGAAACTTCATTATTATGCTATCGCATTTTTCAATTATATTGATTGTATTCGTGAATAGAACATAATATTGGAGAATTAATGAAATGGTTTCACTCACGCTGGTTAATTCCTTGGCGTATGATATTTTTTTCATTTGCGACATCGCTATCTACTGCTCCATTGTGACCTGAAGGGGTCCGTTTGTGAGATTTCAATTTAGATATCAGCTTCACAAACACCCCATGTTCCAGCAGAAATAAAATAGCCAGCAAACCAATTGGTGTTAACCCCAGGTACACCACAAACTCCTCTAATCTCGCAGTTGTATTAAAGTCGTCGAAATACGGAATTGAATACTTGCAACTTCTATCCACACACCCCAAGTCTGGAAGACAGTAAAACGGTATACAGAAATAAAAAGCGATTGTCTCAGTTTCATAGTGAAAAACGATCCATAAAAGATTACACTTATTATTTTAAAAGAGAAATACGTACTGCAGCATGGATCATCAAGCATACAGGCTATTTGGGCATAGCCATTCGGCAGTTCTCGGCATCTGGCATTATTACTGGCTACTTCTAAGAATCTCGAGAATGCAAACGTGAAGCTTACGTGAGGTAAAAAAGAAAATATTCTTCTCTGGACCACAAAACTCACATTACCAATCCCCATATAATCCAATGCCAAATCAATAAAAACTTGTAGTTGGGCTGAAAAAATTGTAAAAATTTTAGCGATTGGTTGATCAAAATGTATAAATTGAAAAATTGAATATTTGGAAATGTGATAAATGTATTCAGATACACACGTAAATTGTTTCAATAAACTCTAATAAACTCACCCAGCACAATATTTCCAAGGCACAAGATTAGGAGAACTATATAAAGTGGCTTTTTAAGGAAACTAAATATATAGGCCTCAAGTAAAAAATTGACGCCAAAAAGCAGTAATAATAGCACAATAATTCCTGAAATATATATAATGGTTTCATATATAATTTCAATGAACTTATTTTTTCTTTGTTAAACTAGAAAGGATTCAATATTATATATTAGCATAACTTATATCATCTAGTCGTAATTCAATATTGAAAATCTAAATACTGAAACGTACCAATTTCTGTACCATGGTACATGTTCGAATCAAAAATAAGATCCATTATGAGAAATCCAATGACTATTACTATCGTAGCTAGAATATAAAGCCCATAGTCAAATACAAACATAGTTCCCCAGTACATTACAGACGAGACACCAGTCATTCGTTGTAATTGTTTAACTGTAGTATTAGCCTCCAGTAGTGGTTGAACAACAAACAATCCAATGACGAGGAATAATATACTTAGAAATAACATCATTTGCAATAGATTTTCAGACTTTATTGAATACTCATCATAAATGTAGTCCACTAATGATCGTGGTAGATTTTCAATATTTGCAACAATCGAGTACTGATCACCTGCAAATACCTTTAACAGAGCATTGGACATTGCGTTTACAGTTATCGGAGCACTCATTGTTGCACTACCAGAATAAAGGCCATTGGCTACGACAGACTCGCCACTTGAATTAAATTCGGCAGAGATTATGATATTATTTCTGTAATACACAAGCCCCCCTGCAGCTTTCTCTAGTAACGCTGAAAAAACAATGGCAACAATTAACTTCCAGAGTAATTAGAAAATCAACTGATCAATAAAGTAGCTATACATATACATTTTCGTTAGAGTGGTAATCAGTACACCGGGATAATTAATCCATCAACTAACCAGAAATCATGTCAACCTCAGTTCCTATTAGTGTTGCTATAGCCTCTTCATTTTCAATGATCTGTTGGTACGCATTTGCAATGGTTTCGTTTTCAGCATAAATCAGTGCTTCTGAATTTGGGTATATACTAAGATTGAGCGGCCGATTGTTTATTGTGTTAGCCAAATTAATATCAAAAATAGGCATAAATATTATTGCTACCAACGTTCCAAAAACCTGTAAAACCATCGTCGTTGTAGTTATTCTACTCTTTAATATTTACATCGAATTGTTAGTCTGCAATTTTTTTCCCATTTTTCAGTTCAACGGTCACTAGTAAAATTGGCATTTTACTTAACACACAATTGAATTGTTTACAGCAATTACTATAACTTTAGTTACATTTCTTTTCACAGCCTTCAATATTCTATTAGAAGAAGACGGTGTAAAATATTGTCTAAAATGGGAACTCACGATCGCTGATGTTATACCCCAATGATTCATAGCATAGGAAAATTTTTTAGCCATCAATGCTAAGATTATTTGCTTTGTAAGTTGTGACCCTGTTACTTTAACATGCCGTTGGCCTTTAGGTTCTTTGAAATTTCCATTACTTTCAGGTATTATACTTTTTTCTTCTTCTTCTGTTTCTTCTTCGTTTTCGGCAGCCCTGTAAAACACATAGTTATATTCATACCGACAGACAGTAAATTTGAGAAATCAGGATTCTTCTGTGTAGCTATAATTAATTATTTGCGAACAATATATCATCTTCGGTTTGTTGTATTTCAGCATTTATGGTCGACATTCGTAAATATCAATTACAAAGTGATATACATTGGCACTTGCGAAGTAATAAATAAAAATGACTTAAAAATATATCAAAAAAATAATAAACCGTAATTACGTACTTGAGAAAAACTTCTTCAAGCGTGATCGTTGATACACTCACTCCAGTAATTCCCAACTCTGTCTTCATTAATTCAATTTTATCCAAAATTTCTGGCAATGATTCTGTTATTGGAATCCTTATGACTATTCTTCCATGAGTAGACGTATCTATAATAGCTTCAGTTCCAACTATGGCCTTAATTTTTCCTCGGTCACACCATGGCTCTATCGAAAGAGTCATCTCCTGACAGTTTCCACCTAAATTATTAAAGATATAAATTTAAAATGATAAAAATTATACTTACTGCAGCTCAGTATTGTTTCTGTATGTCCTATAATTGACAGACGCCTAATACATTGCTTCTAAATCAATGCTAAATTCGAACAAATAACATAATTACCATAGAATTTTTTTAAGTACATCGAGGTACCATAGCATCTCATTTTCCCATCGTGCATAATCGCAATTCGATCCCCCAGAACATCTGCTTCCTCCATACTGTGTGTTGTAATTATAATTGTCTTCTGTCTTCGAAATTTCTATTACAATTAATAAGAAAAAGATTTTCAATTCACGATTACTTGATGCTCTTAACATTAGAGATCTGCACAATTCACAGTAATATACCTATATTACAACTATCATTGATTTTGATAGAATTATGTATTTCATCTGAATTGTTACTTAAACAATTTGATTTCGATTATATCCCTGGCTACACATAGTTTGAAAAAAACGTAACATTTTCATTGTTCATAGAACATAATTTCTATCATAAATATATTTAATATCATCGGTTTTTGTCTTCAATAAAAAGTTCCTCAACTCAAGCCATTTAAACATAAATAATTAACACCAATATGATATCTTACCAATATAATATCCCAAGTCACCCTGCTTGTTTCTGGATCCATACCTGATGTTGGCTCATCTAAGATTAAAGTCTGAAAAATTGGGCTATTAGGTAAATTTCGATTATTTCTATCAGGGGTACATGATCATATGAGATTGTTGTAGCTTGCGTACGAGTATTTCTTGTATACCTAGCAGCAGGATAAATAAATTACTACTTTACATGTATATTTAGCAAAAAATACAAATTTAACCACTTGTAGTAAATATGGTAGCTAAATTTTAATAAAACTTACAGATGCGTCGCCAATGAGTGCAATTCCTAGACACACTCTTCTCTTCTGACCACCAGATAGATTCTTTGGCAATACATTTCTCTTTTCACTTATTTTCAACTTGACTAATAATTCATCAACGTCCTGTAGCACCTGCTCTCTTGTTTTCTGTTTCTGTCTCAACTGGAAAAGAAGTGTATCATAGTTATTACACAAACGGTAGAATCATTATTATCAGAAAGTTATCGCGACTCTGTCAACTCAAATATCAGAAACCAAAAGGTCAACAAGAATAATTGACTTACTAAACCAAATAATCGAAGATGCTCCAGTACAGTGAGGTCTGGAAACAACGTGTTCTCTTGCGGACACGTACCCAAGTTATCTCTAATTTCTTGCATATTATTGCTTATGTCTTTGCCATTGACGAATACTGTTCCTACTGTAGGTGCTGTCAAACCTTTACAAAATAAGTCAAAGTTGCAATTGAGGAAACTGTGCAAGAAAGACACATGTATACATAGCGAGTAATTGCTCAAGAAAATTACCAGTCAAGATTGATATTGTTGTAGTTTTTCCTGCCCCATTATGTCCCAGTAACGCTGTGATTTCCCCTTTGTAAAAATCCAGACTGATTCCTCGAATTGCTTCAACAGTCTGAATTATGATATGAGGCATCAGTTATCATTTCTTGTATAATCATAAAACTAGACTAGATGCTTGTTGAATGTAAATATCACAGATTTAATATTACAACAATTAAGATGATTGCTTTCAACTATTTAAGTCTTATCATGCGTTGAAATAAATAGATTCCATAAACCTACTCTTGGTTTGTAGCATCCAATGGTGAAAGATTTTTCCAAGTTCTGTATCTGTATCCCAGGAGTCAAGGCACCGTCGGCAACAGGTTCTAATATTTTAGGTCGACCATCTGAGCCCTCAGTTTTGACCACGCCATTTACATTGTTGACCTTGTTTTTTCTGAAATACTATTGAATTATAATCTTTATTACCTGCAAAGCTCAAATGTGAGAGAATTCTGATGTCGCTGAGGTTCAACCGAAGTGAAATTATAAAAAGAATCTTGTATCTTATTATTTCGTTATCAAAGTAGTAGACCTTCAAAAAATAGAACGGTGACTGGCTGACACCATATTTTCCAGGTAAAACAGCTTCGAGGTACAACGCCATAATAAAGTGGAAAATAGTGGCCAAAATACTGAATAACATGATAAAGCCAAGAGTCCCGTCAAATCCCAATATTTCGTGCTCCGTTTGAAACAGGGTTGACCACTGTACTCCAGTAACTATAAGAATAATAACACATGATATAAATTAATATTTTTTCCTTACTAATCCAACTTTATCCATGTAGATGAAAATGAAAGACAGAGAAAACAAGCAGTGACTGAAAAATTTTATTATACTTCATTAAATCCACATGCATGTTGAGATTTAAAACTCACGGAGATTGTCAAATTCGTTAAATTCTTCGAATATTCTAATAGCAGCTGCAGTTGGGAATAAAAATCCTAGATATGGAAGGACGAAATCCATTTCATTGTTTTCGAGCTGGTTCACAATTTGCATTAAAGCATAGACTATTATCACTGCTGCCCCTTGAGCAAGCCGAGCTGGAAGATTAAAAATGAATCAATACTTTATTTTCACTTTAAATCTTGAATGCACTATTGCAACCTCTATAAAGACCATGAAATATTTAAATATTAAAAAGCTGATTGGGTAAACGTTGCAGAATAAATATCATGGTGACCATAATTTTCTCAGAGGGTAAGTCAAAGAAGATACTATATCTGTTACACATATATAAATAAATCAAATCCTTTACACTTGAATCAAAACAATAGAAATATTTTGATAAATCATACTTCATCGTACTTACGTTGGGTGAAGTAAGACGCTACGTGCAAACAGAAAGCATATGTGTGAATAAAGTTGACATAAAGTGCGAGCCAAAGTATGAAGCCATTGCTATAGTAGTAAAATGGTATCTGTTCAGGTGTGAAATACACTTTCAGAACTATAACAATTAGAGCAGACGCTATTGTGCCCAATGCCATGCCACTTATTAGCCAGCTCAAAAAATTTTGATACGCTTTCGCTCCATTCATCTTCACTAGAGCCTGAAAGAATAGAATATTTAGAGCCATAACTGGAATATGATTATTCTTACCACCAACAATTATATCAGCAAAAATTGATTATTCAAATTGTTTATGATTCACTTAGATCGACTCATATTTGATGAAGGCACACAATAAAAAACTACATGTCATGATCAATAATTAATATAGTAAGCGTTTTGTCTCCCGCCTAGAACGACCGACTTACTGCTTATTTAAAATTTATGGATCTAAATTTAGGTACTATCTATAGTATTATTAAATATAAAGAGAGCTGCATCTACGCTGCACAGCTAGACAATTAAGCTACTACTGCTACTCAAATCATGCTGTATTATTTGTTTCATTTATTGTGCTGGCTATGATGATTTTGTGTAGTTTGACGATTTTTTTGCTCTCATCAGCAATGAATACTTGCGACTCACGATATTGATAGACATAATAATTGAACTGATAATGCTTGCTAAATCATGATCATATTTGTTAAGCTGCGTATGATTATTCATAACTATTCACAAAAATAAACCTCGCTACTTACATTCACTCCTATTTCTTTCTCTGTGGTTATGTACGATGGTATCATGTATAATGTTACTATAAACATAACTGTTGCCCAATTGCCAATGGTATCCCGAAAAAATAGTTGGCTAAAATCTGCAGTCTCATATGGTGGATATGGCATCTTTTGTATAACTCTCTGTAATAAATTAATTTTAGAAACATCCCTTCATGTAAAATCTCAGTGCGATCAAGATATAGCTTTTAATACTAATCAATGAATGCCTTTAGAATTTCGTATCCTAATTGAGCGTTTTATTGATAGTCATCAAATTTTGAAGGTAATTAACCTAGGAATTATGCAGGAATCACATTTGCAAGAATTACACGGATATTGCACGTATTAATTGATAAGGCTGTCTCGATGTTGATTATTATAAGCTCATAAACTTTGGATTACATCCAGTTTTGAAACAGCAATGTAGTATGAAACATATCCCAATTGAAGTCAAATTTATATTATAGAAGTTATTACGAAGCAACAATTAAACAAAATATAATTAAAAACTAACAAAAATATCTATTGCCACAGCTACATCGCTGGAGCCCAGATCTTGGTAATTATCTACTCAGCATTTGATATTTTGCTGCCAGGCAAATTTTCCCCTCATTGGGTTCCCGAATCGACGACCATTCATCATTACTCAAGTAATGACTAGCCTTCCGGGACTGATAACAAAATAAAATTGAACACTGTCTCAACTTCATCACGTTATCAATTATTTTGGGAAACATCAAATAATTGACTAGCCCAAATTATATCCATTGTTAAACGATCGGCACTAATGTATACGTTTTAAAATCACTATGCATGATACTTGTAAATTGACATTGTTACATCTATGAGCTTACTTACGTATGAGACTTTTTTGATGATGGATTAGATGAATAAGATGCCTCGAAAGTTACATGAACTGATATTTGACATGAAACATAGAAATATGTGTGGAATGAGGAATCGCATCAACAAACAAAATGCATAGGAACCATTTGGCTCAAAATCGATTACTCAGTACGATTAATGACTGTACCATTGGTGCCTGTTCAGTGGCATAGTCAGGGGCAACTTCAATTATGAATGAATCATCCACGCACATTTGTAGAGCTACAAATGGAATTCGATATACAAGAGAATCAGCCAATCTGCTAGGTCCTCCATAATCACGATCTAGTAATCTGTTTCCAATACGATATGAAGTTTTCATGGTATATACTAAGCTTGTGGGCACGGATCCTCCATCGGTACCTTCAAATACAACTGCCAAAACTGAGACCATCAGATTCTGAGCTTGTAATGCTTCATAACTCGTAACCATGTCAGCTTCAGTGTCAAAACCGTATACTTCTGTAAAAATATGACGAGTATCTCAAATAGCGTTGGCCAAAGTTACCTGAATCTAGTAATCATTTCCTTACAATTTACAATATGTATCGATACACAAATTATTGAATACCAAATTATTATAGTGTATTGAGAAACAGATAGATATTATATTCTCTCTACTCCTGTTACCCCTTAACTCTGTTGTTTCTCATCTACAATTTACACTCTCAAAAACTGGATTCAATAAAAAATGACTAACTTCCATTATTCCATTCTGTTTGTCGTGTCCTAATTAAGTGATCATCTTTTTTATTATAAATCTACAAATAATATTTAATAAATAATATCACATTCATTAAACTAGATTTCTAAGAAACGATTAGTTATCTTTCATACAATCATACCAAGGTAGATAAATATGGTACCGATTGTAAACTTAACAGGCGTATACTTGAAAAGTAACTATTAAAAAATTTCATCCATTTATTCTACCAACAATTTCACTCTCCTAATTGGCAAAATTATTGAGATACAACGCCGCTGCAGGCCTGTGTTAGATCTGAGTTGCATAATTCCTTACCATATTTTACCACATTTGATTGGCTAAGTCTTCATTTTCATATTATATGAAAATTGTTGAATACTTATATTGTCATTTATAATAAGCAATCAAGTGTATCAGTGAAAAGTATTATACAATAATATATTCCAGTAGTAAAGAAAACCCATGAATCAATCCAAATACTTACGAGTTCTATTTACTCCCATACAGTCTGTCGCATTCTCCATTATTCTGTTGGTGAATTCGTCCCGTGGATGGTATAATATCCGAAGGAGTTCCGAAGTGAAATTGGTTTGCCAATAAGTTTTGTTAAGTAAATCATACGTTGTGGTTGTATTAACAAGTGTTGTGCCGCTAGGTACGAGAGTTCTCAGTCCCATTATTACAGCAAAAATGCATGCTGGGGCTGCTATTTCAGAAAGAGTTCCTACCCAATGTCGTTTACGTATAATATAATTTTTCTGCAACAGTAGAAGCAGGATTCTCCACACTTCACCCACCATCCTGACTTGAAGTGTTTTTTCCAATGTTCTTTCACTATAATAAACAAAGTACTTAATCAAATTTACCGCACTATTAATTACCACTGGCAATTGAATAAATTAAGCAAAAAGTAATTCCATTAAAATAGGTAAATGGGTATAAAAGGTATATGGATCAGGCTTTGACAATGACTCAGTTGATGTATGGCTGAACCAGACAGACATTGTTAATAATTCATAGCTATTGACAATCACCTTTACTAGCCTATATAAAGCCAGATAATTAATGTAACATTGTAAATTGTTGATAATTGGTTACTTCATTACTAAAATCATTAGTAAAATGAGAAATGAATCAAAAAATTTCACTAAAAATTTATGCAGTAACTATTACAATCGCTTAATTCTCCCTACAATCACTTACAAATATGGTTTTACTCGGTTACTGTCACTCACTAAAAGATGTTGAAACACTGCAGAATTTATGTGCTATAATACCTTTGTAAAAAAAAAATCATGATTGATTACTATCATATTGATTTAGTGATAAGAAATATGCCGATACGGATACAACAACGTATGTATGTACATTGCTTATAACAATATTTGTATACTTGAAATTGTTGAGAAATGTTTTTTAAATAATTGTGCAAGATAAAAGAGTATAGAATAGAGAAACCAGAATTGAAAATTAAAAATATTTTCAAAAAATACTCGAATATGAAGCCCAAAATACTGTGACAATGTTTTATTGTTATTTTCAAATGAATATACATATATAATTGTTACAAAAAAAAAGTGCAGAGATGTCATATAATTTGCGAAATTTTTATACGGATAGGTAAATTCATCAAAAAAATATATATACGTCTAAAAATATACCTAATCCATCTGGCTCCCATGACAAAATAGGAAAAATTCTTTTCAAAATTAAGGATCATCGAATTTTATTCCACGAGATTAAACGATGGTTTGTCATCCCTCAATTTCCCTCAATATCGTCTAGTGAAAACATTATGTCACTACCGTCATTCTTTGATATTACATGAACGCCACGGTATAAAAACTAAACGACTTAGGATTCGCGAACATTTTAAGAATATGAGTCAGCACATAATCCCACTACTAACAGACCTCAGATTAACTATAGACGGCCTATATACTTATGCAAAGGCGCGCGCTTCTGTTATATTCGATAAGGGTGAAGGTCAGCTGTTCTAACATAGGTCAAGGTCAACCTTTGATGGGAGGGAGGATCGGTGGATGATTGTAGACGCGCTGTTTTCGAAATAGAACAATACTTGTAAAATTCTATTCATTCCATGGTATCTCGATCAAGATTCTAAGTCGATGTCTCAGATTGGTTTGATAATTTTTTGTATAAAAGTACATGACGAAAAACGCAATCGTAATTTTTTCCCGAATTTTTCGATCCAGCGTATCTGAAGTATGATTTAAAAACTTGAAAAATAATCTCACTTTGTAAAATCAGAAAAAATGCAGAGAAATCTTATGAATTAAAACAAAATTTTTGACACCTATTAGAAGATGGAGATTTTACAACTTCAAAGGATAAATATGAAAAATAAAAAATTCAGATACGCTGGATCGAAAAATTCGGGAAAAAATTACGATTGCGTTTTTCGTCATGTACTTTTATACAAAAAATTATCAAACCAATCTGAGACATCGACTTAGAATTTTGATCGAGATGTTATGGAATGCCCCGCATTTGTTTTTGTGTATCTTTGTCTTGAGAAAAGATCACAGATATGTTATTTTCTGTAGCCATTATTAATCACTCACAATTAGGGATTTGCGGTTTTCACTGATTCGAATTTTGATCGATTGATTAATTAAAGTTTCAAAGCTAAAGCTTTCAGAGCATGTTAGAAGAGTTTGAGTTTTAGTTTTATGATACAGGTAAACACATTAATTGTGACATGTCTGCCCTTGCCAATGATAGTCTTATCGCAAAAGTCGGTTATCAGAATGGATGAGAATGCGAGCATTGCGGAATTGTTTTGATAGTATGTAAAAAAATTTAGTCATTTGTTGTGGACTAGTGACGTATTATGAAATGTTCTGATAAGTCCGCACGTTGTATTAAAGAATTTGAAGTTCTGCTATACTCAGAGTCATAACGGAACGAATATTAACTTCATTATACATGTAATTGAATAAACCTTATTGAGATACAACTCAGAACATTGTTTATTTATCATAAATACGCTTCTTTTACATATTCATATACATAGATAATGTATTGTAAGAAAATTGTCGCAAATCGTTGTGGCACAGTATGCAGAATACGAATGCTACGAATATAATGCACTGTAATACATGTGTATGTGATAAGTGATTCCCGGCATTGTCTTTGCCCATTAAATTCAGAAATGGAATATTATATACAGGATGGGGCACTTATAGTGACCCGGGAAATTTTCTCTCAAATGAAGTGAGATATGAAAAAATATTCCAGACACTAGTTTCATGGCTTCTAGGGAGACACAAGATAGTGTTTTTGAATTTTTTCCAAAATAGAGGTGTCAAGGTCATTTGAAGGTCAACTTCAGTTTGGTAAATAGAAACCTATTGTTTTTTGCAGATTCGTGTTCTGCATGAGAAAATAAGAAACTTTCGTTCGAAACATTTTTTTTGTTTAAATCACTATTTTTTATGATAATTTTTATTTTTTTATTTTTATTTTTAATTTGAAAATTTTCATTTAAATTTAAAAAATAATTATTTTTCATGAATTTTATTATAATATTAATATTGAATTATTTATATCAATTCTAATTTGAATTTAAATTCGACACAGCTATAAATATACTGATTCCCTGCAGTAGCTCGTTCGGATTTGAATTCAATTTCAATTGTTAGATTATTTCATACACTACTCGTAAATTAAATTATTTCAAGTATGTATATTGGCACCTAGAGTTAGTAAGGCAGAGTTTATAGTCAAGTATAAAAATACTTGATTTACAATTATTTAAACCGTAATTGTTAATAATTTAGTTCATTAGCGTTTCCATTAGTTGTGGGTGTATCAGTAGCAAGTATCAAACCCGGTGTAGCCCTAGCGAATTGAATAAATAATTGTTCTAATGTAGCCGAAGATACAGTGAAATCTTCAATGCAGCTGTACTCGGACTTCAGATTGTTCATTGTGCCAAACATCTTGACCCAAGTTGTTCGCGATTCAGTTATGTGATACAATAAATATCCCTGCGAAAGATTATATGCATTATTGAAATTGACCTTTTATGATAAAATAATTTTGTTTATAAAATTAGATCAGCAATGTATCAAGCTTACCGGATGCTCATCTCGTAATTCACAGACCAGCGAGGCTTGGATTTTATTCTTGATTTCCATATATTCTTCTTCTGTTCTTTCGGGATTCAATTTTACAGTTACGTCGTAACCAGCTCCAAAACGCTGCTTCAGTTGCTGACTAGCTCCGACACATACCAATTGGCCTCTTACCATTATTAATAATCTGTTACAGAGAGCTTCACATTCTTCCATGCTGTAAGAAAAATATATTTCTCAAAACAAGATTTTTTTACAGCAATATATTTGACATTTACAGTAACTTGTATATGAGAATTGACACTGACTTGTGAAAATTCTCTACATAATTACGAGTATGGAAAATACTGTGTCCTGTTTCAAACCTATGATTTATTTCAGTGCTCATACCTGTGGGAAGTTAGTATAATTGCTTGCCCTGATGTTTGGCAATTCTGAAGAACGCTCCACAATGATCTTCTGGCACTTGGATCGACCCCTGCAGTCGGTTCATCCAGTAAAACCATTTCTGGGTTTGCGATCAATGCCATTGCAATATTTAAGCGTCTCTTATTTCCTCCACTGTAGCTCTGGCTCGAATTCTTAGCATATTTGTTCAGTCCTAAACATCATAAAGTAGAAAATATCTTTAAATATATGGAACAATTACACTTTATTGCTGTTGAGTAACCAATTAGACTACAATAACATGTCAATTGATGGTTGTAAGATCATATTTGAAAGTTACATCTCTGATAAATCAAACCAAAATGACTGTGTCATTATTTCAATACACTTTGAACAGCACTTCAAAACTCAAGACGAACAGAAGACTTACGCAGCTTGTCGATCCACAATTGAACTTCCGTCATTATTTCAGAATCTGGTACGCCACGTAGGCGGGCGAAAAGTGATAAATGTTCGAATGCATTGAAGGAAGGAATCAAAGCGTCCATTTGGGGGCAGTAACCAATACCTGCCAAGTACTGAAATGATGGTACAATATCAGAATTAGTAAATTTGAGAGCATTTGATTATTCATGTTTAATAACGTCTTGTTTGCTCGTTATTTATGCACAAGTTTTTTTAATCACAACCAAAGCGTTACGAATACTTTTCAACTTTACCTGTTTACGATTGGATTTGATGTTATCAGTACCACGAATAAGAATACCACTAGTGGGGTGATCTTCGCCAACTAACATTCTGAAGGTAGTACTTTTTCCAGCTCCATTGACACCCAATAAACCAAAGCATTCGTTATTTAGTACTCTGAAATTTACTTCTTTCACTGCTTCAACTTTTCCGTACCGTTTGCTCAGCTCATAAGCCAAAAATGCATTTTCATCTTTCAAATTCAAACATCCTGCACCTGTATGATTAATTATCTTCTCATATTCTTCACATATCAAAACTTGGCAATAAACCATCAAAGTAAGAATCGTATCCGATATGATTATGATTATAAAGACTTTGGTTACAATATACAAGAACAAATCCCTCAAAAAAGCCCTATATTGCTAATTCCTATCATTAGACCTTTGATAGAAAAAGCTTGATTAGAAAAGTTGACATTTTAAAAATCGAACAGCAGAAAAGTCATATGACTATGGCGTTGTATAAAAATCATATCATAATTTCCAGAGAAAAACATACCTCTTTATCATTACAATGTAGAATTTTTCAGCTTTATCGTTTGAATTCATGTAAATAATAGTTAATATTGAGGAATTAATGAAATAGTCCACTCACGCTGGTTAATCCCTTGACGTATGATATCTTTTTCATTTGCGACGTCACTGTCTACTACTCCGTTATGACCTGACGGTATCAATTTGTTAGTTCTCAATTTAGATATCAGCTTTACAAACACCCCATGTTCCAGTAAGAATAGAATAGCCAGCCAGATAATTGGTGTTAAACCCAGATACAACACAAACTCATCTAATCGAGCAGCTGTACTAAAGCCTTCAAAATATGGAATCGAATCTTTGCAACTCCCATCAGCGCACCCTAAATCTGTAAGATAGAAAAACAGTGTGTAGATATTGAAAGATAATGTCTCAGTTGTACAGTGAAAAATGAGCCTTTTAATATTACAGTTATTTTGTTCAAAAGATGATACGTACTACAGCATGGATCATTGAAGATACAGGCTACTTGCAAATAGCTGTTTGGCAATTCTCGGCATCGGGCATTATTACTGGCTACGTTCAAGAATCTTGAGAATGCAAAAGTAAAGCTGATGTGAGGTAAGAGCGAAAATATTCTTCTTTGAATTACAAAAATTATATTATCAATTCCCATGGCTTCCAATATCATAAGTATAAACACTTGGATTTGACCTGCAAGAATTGTAAACATTGTAGAAATATATATGAGGATATGACAAATGTATGAATTATTTTTATAGACTGTAATAAACTCACCCACGAAAATATTTCCTAGGCATAATAATAAGAGTACTATGTAAAGTGGTTTCTTGAGAAAACTAAGTATGTAGACCTCCAATAAGAGATTGATACCAAAAAGCAGTAATAATAGCACGAGAACTCCTGAAACATAGATGATGGTTTCTTATGTTATTCAGACAGACCTATTTTTTCTTTCTTAAAACTGAAAATAATGGCTGCACAATAATTAGGTGTAGACAGAATTCCGTGTTGTGTAGAAGATTAACTTTTATTACTCCAAACTTTAATATTGAAAATCTAAATACTGCCACTTACCAACTTCCGTAATACGGTATGTGTTTGAATCAAAAATAATATCCATTGCAACAAATCCAATCACCATGACTAATGTCGCTACAATGTAGAGCGCGTAGTCAAATATGAACATAGTTCCCCAGTACAATACAGATGAGACACCAGTCATTCGTTGTAATTGCTTAACTGTAGATGTGGTCTCCAGCAATGGTTGAATGACAAAAAATCCAACAATGATGAATAAATTGATTACAAATAACAGCAATGGCAATAAATTTTGTGCCATCAACAAAAATTCATCATGAACGTAATCCGTTAACGATTGCGGTAGGTTCTCAATATTTGCAACAATGGAATACTGATCACCTGCAAATATCTTTAACAGTGTGTTCGACATTGTGTTTACTGTTATAGGAGCACTCAATGTTGCACTACCAGCGTAAAGACCATTGGCTACAACAAACTCGTCACTTAAATTAAAATCTGCTGAGACTATGATATTATTTCTGTAGTACACTATGTCCTCTGTGGCTCTCTCTAGTAATGCTGTGAAACAATGTCAACGGTTAACTATCAAAGTAATTAGGATATTAACTATCTAATAAAGCGATGATCATACGCATTTTTGTTAAAGCGACAATCGATACGCTCGAAAAATTAATCAATCAACCAACCGCTAATTACGTCGACTTCAGTTCCTATCAGCGTTCCTGTACCTCCTTCGCTCTCAATTACCCCTTGGTATGTATTTGCAAGAGTTCCATTTTCAGCATGGATCAGTGCTTCTGAATTTGGGTACAAACTGAGACTGAGTGGCCGATCGTTTGTTAATACGGTATTATCAATAGCGAAAATAGGCATAAGTACTATCGACACCAATGTTCCGAAAACCTGCAAAGTTATCGTTGTTAGCGGTCTCCTGATTTCTAAGGTCTACAGAAAACTATCAGTGTGCGATCTTCCAGTTCAATGGTCACCAGTAAGATACGTTTTACCAAACATAAAATTAAATTGCTTAAGGTAATTGTTATAACTTTAGCAGTATTTTTTTCTGACTCTTCAATATTCTATAAGAAAGGATGGTGTAAAATGGAAACTCACGATTGCTGTTGTCATACCCCAATGGTTCCTAGCATAGGAAACTTTCTTGGCTATCAGAGCATACATTATTTGCTTTGTAAGTTTTGATCCTGTTAATTTAATATGGCCTTGCAGATCAAGTGCATTATTAGCTGCATCGCTTTCATGTGTTATCCTTTTTCTTTCCTCCTCTTCTACTGTGTCTTCTTCGTTTTCAGCAGCCCTGTTAAACACATAGTTTCATTTCTATAGTCAAAAAGTTCATAATAATGTATTCAGTTTATATGAATTACAATTGTTCATACAAATAAGCACTTGTCAACTGATTAATGATTCAATAATTCCTCCAAAAAAATAATACATCGTAATTATATACGTACTTAAGAAAAACTTCTTCCAGCGTGATAGTTGATACGTTTACTCCAGTAACACCCAGCTCTGCCTTTGATGATTCAATTTTGTCGAAAATTTCTGGCGAAGATTCTGTTATCGGAATTCTTATAACTATTCTTCCACGTGTAGTCGTATTTACGTTTGCTTGAGGTCCAAATATTGCTCTAATTTTTCCACGATCACACCATGGCTCTATAGACAGAGTCACCTCTTGACAGTTATCACCTAAATTATTGAAGATATAAATTTCATGCAACTCATAATTGTTTCTACGCATATATATTGGCTTTAACACAAACACAACACGCATTTTTGTCATATTGATCGCACGTGTTAAATCTATGGTTTCAAACACAATTCCAAAAGATAATTTGAACAGACGTTTGATGAATTGCTTTTAACTTAATCCTAAATATGATAAGAAAACATAATCACTGTAGAATCTCTTCAGGAACATCGAAGTACCATAGCATCTCATTTTCCCCTCGTGCATGATTGCAATTCGATCACCCAGAACATCTGCTTCCTCCATACTGTGTGTCGTAATAATAATTGTCTTCTCCTTCCGGAATTTCTGTTTGAAGTATTGATAAATAAATTTTCATTAAATAACCTTACAGATATTTTGACTATTACTTGATACCCTTAACATCAAAGGTCTGCACGATTCACAGTATCATATTATAACTATCATTGATTTTGAATCAAGTCGACATAAGATTGCACATAAGTATATGATATCGTACCAATATGATATCCCATGTCACCCTACTTGTCTCTGGATCCATACCCGATGTCGGCTCATCTAAGATTAGAGTCTGTAATTAGATATTTCAAAATTCGATTATATCCGCTCATAAATTCATAATTGTGAACGTATGGAGCAAATATTGGCAAGTGAGGAATTATGTGAATGATTCCAAGATTCTTGAAAAAACGCCGCGTCTTTTACGCTATTATAAGTTTGGAGTATGTGTTGAGATTAAATTTGTATAACTTTAATTGATCACCTTGTATAGTTAGTTGCAGATTCAATAATAAATGTATAGTTCACGTGAAAATTTAACAAGAGCACAAAAATTCATTACTTGCAGCAAGTCTTGCACCAAACGTGAGTAACACTTACAGATGCACCGCCAATGAGCGCAATCCCTAGACATACTCTCCTCTTCTGACCACCAGACAGATTCTTTGGCAAAACATTTCTCTTTTCACTTATTTTTAACTTGACTAATAAATCATCAACGTCTTGTAGCACTTGCTCCCTTGTCTTTTCTTTCTGTTTCAACTGGAAACGAAGTAAATAGTTATTACGCAAACGTAATAATCATTATTATCATAAAGTGATCGTAATGCTGTTTACAATATTAGATACAATAATGTCGATGAGGATAATTGACTTACCAAACCGAATAACCGAAGATGCTCCAGTACTGTGAGGTCTGGAAACAACGTGTTTTCTTGCGGACACATACCCAAGTTATCTCTAATTTCTTGCATATCATTGCTTATGTCTTTGCCATTGATGAATACTGTTCCCGCTGTAGGTGCCGTCAAACCTTTGTGAAGTAAACCCGATATACAATTGGGAAGATTATGTATGAAAACCACGTGTATTTATAGTGAAGAACTGATCAAGAAATTACCAGTCAAAATTGATATTATTGTACTTTTTCCTGCGCCATTGTGTCCCAGTAAAGCTGTGATTTCGCCTTCGTAGAAATCCAAACTGACTCCTCGAACAGCGTTAACGATCTGTACAACAGAATTAGAAATTAAACATAAAAGTTGAAGCAATAATCAATTATTTTGTGAAATTTTATTCTTAGTCGTCATGATATTGGCTTTCAACTATTTCAATCTTATCAAGCATTGAAATAAATAAATTTCATAAACCTACTCTTCGCTTCAAACATCCAAGCGTGTAAAATTTCTCCAAGTTTTTTATCTGTATCCCAGGAGTTAGGGCACTGCCAGCCACTGTTTCCAATATTTCAGGTTGACCATCTGCAGAGCCCTCAGTATTGGCTACACCGTTGATATTGCTCACCTTGTTTTTTCTGAAGCACTATTAAACCATAATCTTTGTTACTTGCAAGGATCAATCGTGAGAGAATGTTGATATCAGTAAAATTCAACTAATATGACAATAGAGGAATCTCATATTTTGTCAATTTGTTATTAAAGTAATAGACCTTCAAAAAGAAGAACGGTGATTCGCTGACACCATATTTTCCAGGTAAAACAGCTTCGAGGTATAATGCCATAATAAAGTGGAAAACTGTGCCCAAAATACTAAATATCAGTGTGAAGCCAAGCGTCCCATCAAGCCCTAGTACTTCGTGTTCTGTTTTAAAGAGGTTCGACCACTGTACTCCGGTAACTGCAACAATAAAAGAACACGATAAATTGCGTTCCTTGATATTTCAGTAATGATTACAGTAATGATAAACCTAATTATACTTTAATAATTCTACATATATATTGATAGTTAAAACTCACATAGATTGTCAAACTCGTTGAATTCCTCGAATATTCTAATAGCAGCTGCAGTTGGGAATAAGAATCCCAGATATGGGTGGACGCCGTACAATTCATTATTTTGGAGCTGGCGTACAATTTGGATTATAGCATAAATCATTATCATCGCTGTCGCTTGAGCAAACCGAGCTGGAACGAAAAATCAATAAATACTTCATCTTCATTTGAAATTCTAAATGAGCAATCGCGGTCTATTCAGAGAATAAAATATTCTTACATTAAAAAAGTAATTAGTAAACTTTACAATATAAACATCATGTTGATCAATATTTCTATTACGTTCATACACATAGTCCAACTCTATTATACCTGTATCAAAATAATATGAATGATAGGTAGTTATAAATCATACTTTATCGTACTTACGTGAGGAGAAGTAAGATGCTAGGTGGATACAAAAACCATAGGTATGAATAAAATTGACACAAAGTGCAAGCCACAGTATGAAGCCATTGCTATAGTTATAAAATGGTACTTGATCAGGTGTGAAATACACTTTCAGAACTATAGCAAGTGGAGCAGACGTTATACTGCCCAATACAATGCCACTTATTAGCCAACTCAAAAAATTTTGATACGCTTTCACTCCATTCATCTTTACTAGAGCCTAAAAGAATAAAATATTTAGAACCATAACTGGAATATGATTATTCCACCAACAATTATATCCACAAAAAGTTGATTATTCAAATTGATTCTGATTCATTTGGATCGACTCATATTTGATAAAGGCACACAATAAAAAACTACACGTTATAATTGATAATTAATATACTAAACATTGCGTCTCCCACCAGAACCACCAATTTACTGCTTATTTAGTCTTCATGAATCTAATCTTAGAAACTATCTATAGTATGATTAATTGTAAGGAGAACTGCATCTATACTGCATAGCTAGACAATTATTAAGCTACTACTGCTACTTATTGTGCTCGCTATGATGATTTTGTGTAGTTTGAAGATTTATTTTCTTTCATCAGCAATGAATACTTGCTACTCACGACATTGATAGACATAATAATTGAACTGATAATGCTTGGTAATTATGATCATACTTGTTTAGCTGCGTCTGATTATTTATAATTATTCACAAAAATAAGCCACCATACTCACGTTCACTCCTATTTCTTTCTCTACGGTAATGTATGAAGGTATCATATATAATGATACGATAAACATAACTGCTGCCCATTCGGTCATCCAATCCCGAAAAAATGTTATGCTCAGATCTGCAGTTTCATATGGCGGATATGGCATCTTTTGTATGACCCGCTGTAAGAAATTAATTTTAAGAACACCATTTGATAGAAAATATGAATCTGACAGAGCCAAGGCTGCAGAAAAAAATCTATTAATGTCTCGGGTTTTGCATATCCTAGTTGAATGTTTTATTGTGAGTCAGAAAATTTTTAAGATAATTGCCCTGGGAATTACCAATACATCACATCGATTCAGCTGATATTTCACGTGCTAAGCGATAAGGTAGTCTCAATGTTGATCATTAGGCTTAGAAGTCTTAGATTACTATCTGTTTCAAACCAGTGATATAGCTAATCAGCAACATGATCAGCAAATTGAACAGCCAAACTCATATCTACATTTAAACAATCTGTTTAACTGACATTGTTTCGTCTAGGTACAAGCTTACTTACGTATGAGACTTATTTGATGATGGTTTTGATGAATTAGATGACTCAAAAGTTACATGAACTGATATTTGACATGAAACATAGAAAGATGTGTAAATGAGAAATCACATCAACGCCATGAGGCTAAAAATCGATTACTCAGTATGATTAATAATAATGTACCAATGGTGCCTGTTCAGCAGTATAGTTAGGAGCGACTTCGACGATGAAGGAATCATCCACACACATTTGTAAAGCTACAAATGGAATATTCTGTACAAGCGAATCAGCTTGCGAACTCGGTCCTGCATAATTGCGATCAATTAATGTGCTTCCAATTCGATATGAGGTTTTCATTGTATATACTAAGCTTGTGGGTACGGATCCTCCGTCGGTGCCTTCAAATGCAACTGCTAAAACTGAGATGAGCTGATTCTCTGCTTGTAATGCTTCGTAACCCATGACCATGTCAGATTCGGTGTCAAAACCAGATAGTTCTGTAAAAATATGATAAGCATTTCAGACAACTCTACCCAAAGTTAGGTCTCAGTAATCATCATTTTCCTACCGCTTATAATATGGTAATCCGAAAAATAAACCTATGCCGCACATGAAATTAGCAATTGAATATATTAGCGTAAAGTACGCGATAAAATACTTACGAGTATTATTTATTCCCATACAGTCAGTGGCATTCTCCATTATTCTGTTAGTAAATTCGTTCTGGGGTTGATATAATATCCAAAGAAGATTTCCAGAAGTATTAGTCTGCCAATACGTTTTGTCAAGTTGATCATAAGTCGTGTTCGAATTAATAAATGTAGTTCCACTAGGTATGAGAGTCCTCACTCCCATGAGCAATGCAAAAATGAAAGCTGGTATTACTATTTCAGTAATGGTTCCAATCCAATGACGTTTCCGAATAATATAATTTTTGTGCAATAAAAGAAGCAAGTTTTTCCATGCTGCACCCATTCTGACTAGTGTTGTTTTTCAAAAATTCACTTCACTCGAAATAAACAAACTACTTAAACTTTGCCGCACTAATATTCACTGGCAACTAAATGAACAGCTACGCAAAAATTAATTCTATCCAAATGTGTATATTCTTTCACCGACTCAATTCATATTGGCAAACTAGACAGACCTCGTTAATAATTCACAGCTATTGACAATCACCTGTGCCAGTCTAGAAGGCCAGATAATTAATGTCCTGTAAGTAAGCAAAATTTGAAATAAATAAGTACAGCTGCTGCTAAAATCAAATAATTCTCTCTTGTCTTAACTCATGTACTGTGGCGCAAAAAAAAGCTTTGAAACATTATACTGCAGAACTGACATGCTGATACCTTAAAACAACCCATGATCGATCACTATCATATTGATCTAGTGATAAGAGATATGCCGATAAACGGATACCTTAATGCGTAACAGGAACACTCATTTTACAATAATAGATCACTCATTGATTGATATTTTTGACTGAATAATCGAATCAGTAAAATGTACGGAAATATATTTACTAAACATTTATATGAATGGATAAATTCTTCAAGTATTTATAAGATCTGAAATTATACCGAATCCTTGCGGCTCTTATGACGAAACGGGCAAAGATATCATTTCAAATTTAAGGATGATTGAATATTGATTCGATTAAACAATAGCTTAGAATCCCTCGACTTCCATCTCAAAAAATCATTCCCTAACATCACATAAAAATTGAACAACCAAAGTCGTAGATATATTAGGAATATGAGTCAGCCTGGTGTAGGTCTTACACCGCCTCTGTGTAAGACCTACGATTAGCTGCAGTCGTTAACATATTATACTTTGGTATATGAATAATCCTGCCGACTCAGAATGACACGAGGCATAGTTTGATTGATTGGATATAAAGGCAATAGGAGACACATGAATATTGTTTATTCACAATGACACACACATTATACACGACATGACCGTGCTATCAGTCTTACAAGAAAAGACAGACGCTGATTTACAGGGAATGTTTGAACAAAAGTCTTCATTCAGATATTTACAAGTTCAAGACAACTTCTTGCATGGTAGTATACAAAAGTTATTTTGAATTTTTATTGTTTAATATCATTCAAAAAATGTGTTATAAAAAGACTTGTAGAATTTAGGAACATTAGCGTTAATGCTCATTTTACTTTCTGTCTACAATTATCAAAATATAATACTTTTCTGTCAGTATGTAAATATCCAGCAACTGTGTACAGTACAATTTTATACACAGTTAGTATTTAATATATGTATGTTCATTTTCATTCATAAGCTACTGCGTGAAACTGAGGCCTTACTTTTATTCAAAGTGCATTGAACACTCCAGACGATCCCTATAAAATTAATTATACATCAGCATCATACTTCGCGCATCATACTTCGGCTTATGACAAGTTGAGATCATTCATGTCTCTGGACAAACTCTAGTTAGGTACAATAAATTCTCAAAAAGCTGAGGGATGTACTGAGACTTGACAAAATGAGATTTGATCGCTCAATCATTGGAGTATTTGATAAAATCAGGTGAAAATGTGAATCATTGAATCGTCTCAGCATAGATTCGCACTGACATTGAATGCTGGTATTACATATTATGTACATGTAAATATCTAGCTGGCAACTTGGTGAAACATACAATACAGCTTGCTTTAAAATAACATTTAATCCATTCACTATTCGCCTAAGGGGCAGCTTGACTTGGTGTTTGAGATTCCATGGCAGATTCTTTAGCAGACCTAGCAAACTGCATAAATAGTTGTTCTAATGTCGACGTAGATACAGTGAAATCTTCGATGCATTCATGCTCAGATTTCAGCTCATTCATTGTTCCATACATCTTGACCCAAGTTGCTTTAGAATCGGTTACATGATAGAATAAATACCCCTGCGAATAAAGTACGATTTTGTTTATTATTTTGAAGAGTTGAGTCAGAATTCAATAAATAACTTACAGGATGCTCGTCTTTCAGCTCACAAACGAAAGAATTTTGTACTTTATCCTTGATCTCAATGGAATCATGTTCTGATCTTCCAGGGTTTAATTTGATCGTGATATTGAAACCTGCTCCAAAACGTTCTTTTAACTCTTGGCTAGCTCCGACACACAATAGCCGACCTTGCACCATTATTACTAGTCGATTACAGAGAGCTTCACATTCTTCCATACTAGAATAATATAGCAAAATTTTTTTTTTAAATAAAAGGTACTTTCCAAACGAATTGACAATTCTTGAATCAGTCTCAGAATCAGATCAGCGACAAATTTTACAGAGGGCATATTTTTATAGAGTGAAGCAACAAGTTAATTCTTATTGGGCACTAAAATTTATATTGATTTACAAACATTTGTCAGAAGCAGTTATTTGACTGAATATACCTGTGAGAAGTCAATACAATAGCTTGGCCAGATGCTTGGCAACTTTGGAGAACAGTCCAGACTAATCTTCTTGCTGCTGGATCAACTCCGGTTGTAGGTTCATCCAACAAAAGCATTGTAGGATTGGCAATCAACGCCATGGCAATATTTAAGCGCCTTTTATTACCACCACTGTAATTCCCGCTTGGAATTTTCGCATATTTATTCAATCCTGAGCAATCAAAATTAGTTTACTCCCTAAATAGATGGCACGAAGTCATTGCAAAATCTAAGAATCCCAAGTCTCACTAAATTAACTCTGGAATATGGGTTAAACTTTCTGCTTAAGCATGTGAACATTTCTAAGGATTCGTAACCAGGGCTTCAAACAAGCTAGAATAATCATAAGACCATTTCTGAGAATCTATCTATGTGATGTAGACTATCGTGCGTACCATAGCCTTGTTGTGGACTTGACATCAATTTTATTGTTTTAGAAAATATTTTTCCCCATGCCTGAAATAAATGAATGAAATGATACTCACGGAGTTTATCGATCCATGAATGAACCTCTGACCCAACTTCACTGGCTGGTACACCCCTAAGGCAAGCAAAAAGAGTCAAATGTTCCACAGCATTGAAATATGGAATCAAAGCGTCGTTCTGAGGACAGTAGCCTATTCCCGCCAAGTACTGAAATAATGAAATAACATCAGCAATGGTAAAATCGATGATACCAGTCACTGATGTAGAAATCAAAGACAGCACCTAGAGTCTGCTTTTTATTCGTCGTAAATATTTGCAAGACAACAATCAAATGAGTTGTAGATTGTAAAAAGCTGCACGTTATTATTGTGTCTTAACAATGTAACTTAACTGCACATGAAAATGTGGGAACTTTCAAGCTTACCTCTGTTCGGTTGTTCTTGATGTTATACGGACCACGATGAAGAATTCCGCTGGTTGGAATTTCTTCCCCTACTAACATTCGGAAAGTAGTACTTTTCCCAGCACCATTTACACCCAACAAACCAAAGCATTCATTTTTCTTTACTCTAAAATTAACTTCCTCTACTGCCGCCAATTTTCCATAACATTTACTCAACTCGTAAGCCAAAAAGACATTTTCATCGTCACAATCTGAACTGCTTACACCTGAAATATTGATTGATTTAAATCAATTATACACAGGTATAACTTAATTAAATGTCTAAGTTATCAGTCCACCACTAACGGACACCGTTCAGTTTCACAATAACTGTTAAGAAAGAATACGATTGTCACTATTGTTATTCCAGAGAATTCCCTGATTCTAAGACTCGATGTGAGTTCTAAAACATTACTGAATCCATTAAGTAGATGAAAATGACTTACGTTGATTGACTGCTTGGCGTACGATACTTTTTTCCTTTTCAACTTCACTGTCGATTATACTATCTTGATCCTTGTACTTCGGTTTCATGATTTGGTATTTGGATAGCAATTTTGCGAACACTTGATGCTCCAGTAAACATAGGATACCCACTAAAATGATCGGTGTAAAGAATAAGTATATTACAAATTCTTCAAATCCACCTCCTTTACTAAAGCCACCAAAATACGGTAGTGGATTTGTACAGTATCCATCAGAGCATTTTCGATCTGGAATAACGATTTTTTTGTTCGATTACCATCGTAATATAGAACAACATGAAAACATGAGGTGTAAGATATGTATTTTGTTAGAAAAATCACTGCGCACCGCAACATAGGTCACCGACGGTACAGGCTGCCTCATTTAAACGATTAGACAATCCTCGACATCTAGCATTATCGGAAGCTATTTCTGCGAATTTCACATATCCAAATACAAAACTAACGTGAGGTACCAGTGAAAATATCCTTCGCTGGATTATGGTAGCATACTCATTAGTAGTCAAATATGGTAGCAGCTCATTCAGAGGAACAATGATAAATACTATAATAAATAATGAAATAGTAATAGTAGTTTTAATGAAATAGTAATATTATGAAGATAAGAAATTCTTTATTCCGAAAAGTTATAACATGCACTTTGCACTAAGCAAATACAAGAGAAAATCATGCAAACCAATAGAATCTAGACATGTAAATTAACTTATCACGTTATAAACTAACCCAACAAGAGAGGTATACCGCTTAAAATTGAATATACCGTATGAAATTTTTTCTTTATAAAACTATGCAAATAGGCCAACAGAAGAGCGTTGATACCAAATAGTTGAAATAGCAGCAGAAGAATGCCTGAAAAAATATATTACA